>LRSR01008842.1:0-13278 GCA_001579985.1 Hypsibius dujardini | reverse complement strand
ATGGCACCTCAACAACAACAGCAGCAACATCTACCCCAGCAGCCCCAGAATCCCTACCTGATGCAACAGTCGCAGGGCTATCCAGCTCAGCAAGTTGCGTCCCAAGGACCTCAATACCATTCGCAGCAGCAACAGTTGCCTCCGCATCATTATAATCAGCAAGGTGACTTTTTCATCTCTCAAATTCTCGACTGGTCTCTCGTCCCTTTCGTACATTTTCGTTTCTTTATTCAGGAAACCCTATGGACGGCATGCAACACCGCTCGGAGAGCCGTGGGAGCGAGGAATGATTTTTTTCTTTTGACGTTTCAATTAACATATAATATTGGGTCTCTTTTTCATTAGGGAAATGTTTTGTTGGAATTTCTTTTGGTGTTTTGTTATGCAAGGACACTGACGTTATGCCAGTGAAACGGTTAGCTATTTACAAGGTATTCCTGCACCATAACGATATGCCTAAAAGATTTCTCTTAAGAACGACAGAACACGAGTTACGGAACCCTTCCAGCTCCTTCCTATTTTGTAGTAATAATAAATAGATCCCACACCAAAGTTTCCAACACAAGGTTGATAAAAAGAATAGCAGTCTCTTCCTCAGAAATACAAGAAAATGTTGCAGTACATGTAGGTTTGCTTGTCTCACTCAGTCCGTTTGCGCTTCTTCTGCGGCTTGTCTGTAGTCTGATCGGATGAGCCGCTGTCTTGACGGCGAACACCTCGCACCATCGAGCCTCCAGACATAACGATGACGCTGTTGCCAGATGATGTGGGGGAGCCCTGCTGCTGATTGTCTTGAATAACAGATCCTCGGATGGCCTCCCGGTATCTGTCCCGTTCTCTTGTCAGCTCACTGTGCCGGGATTGTGCCTGCTTCAGCTCATTCTGAAGATCCATAATTTCCCGCTCCAAATGGCTCATGTTGTCGATCTAAATGCCGCAACAACAGGTGATGAAAATTATCCCAGCCTTCCGACTGGAGAAAGTCATTCCATTCAACAGATAACTCACCTTTCTGCGACGGCAGTTCTGTGCTGCGACCTTGTTCTTTCCTCGCCGGCGAATATCTTTCATCAACTATTATCCAAAACAAATTAATCATGAATTCGAAATAAAGAGAGGGGTAATAATTCAAAATATGCATAAATGAAAAAAAGCATACTTTCATCAACGGCAAGTACCTGAATTTGACCATTGTCGAGATTGGCCACCTGACCACTGATGTAACCGTTGAATTCTTCGACGGGCATGGCGATGATTTCTTCCGCGGTTACCGGCAGACGCAGTTCCGACGCGGCTCGGTCATCGCGACTCTGACGAGAACGTGCGCTTTGCCCGTTAGAAGCCGATCCAGAACCAGTGCTGCCAGAGAAGCTCTGGTGATCATCTTCACTTCCTTCGCGACTCTGAAAGAACAAGCAAAAGCGATAAAATAAATGTCATTAGGCAAATGCCATTACCAAACTCGACCGGAAAGAAGTCACTCAATCAATCGATCAAGAGAGCGCAAGGCGACCTGACACTACACTGACCACAGTACAGTGAATACTTCGCTCGCTGGATTAACAACAATCTTTACCAAATCAATGGAAATAATGACAAGCGCACCAAGAAAAATATGCAGTCGCAGGCCATTCAGATGTAAGTCAACATTATATCTACAACGACGAGTCGCAAAGTCACGCTGGAGCACGTGGCACAATAAAACCCAAAGTCGTCTTACTAGTATTATGCAACAAACACGTCGTTGCCGTCGTTGCCATCGTCGTTAATCAATCAATCAATCAATCACCCGAAATAATACACGCACTAGTTAAAGCATTATCATCCACCACAACCGTACCGCGCGATCACAACGAATCTTTTCGGAAGAAGTACGCGTCACTGGATAATCCACTCTGCGGCCCGATTTAAGTTCTTCAAAGGCAGACAGAATAAGGGCCAGATAACTGCCAGAAAATTGTCCGTTATTGGTTGCACTGCTAGGACTAGAACTAGTAGTGGTAGGGAGGTCAAGCTGGGTCTGGTGTGGAGAACAGCGACCGGAGGAAGATACTGATGAACTGTCGGGCATCTTTCACCCCAAAAGGGTACGAGATGAACAAGCAAAAAGGGATAAAACGGATAAAACAAAAAGCCCAAAAGGACGCACAAAAAAATGTCCAAATGTCCTACATTGTGAGTGAGTGAATGAGTGAGTGAGTGAGAGCTGAGAGGTCGCTGATGACACAACCAACAATCAGCACGCACACAGCTGCACGCTCGCTGATGCAGCATAAACACAACAACTCGCCCACCACCTACCAACTCGCAAGTCACGCACTCATAGCTCCGCCTTTGCCACCTTGCCCTATATTTCCATTGGTTGAGTTACCCACAGACGACCAATCCGAGCTGCCACTGGGCGCAAACCAACCAATCAACACACCTCCACGCGCTGCTCTATCTGCACGCACAATTGTCCCGCTATCTGCACTCGCACATCCGGTTCTACAAGCACAGCCTACAAGGCAAGTACTACGGGGTAGTTCAGCAAGAGGCTCTTCTGTCCTCATCAGGAAAATGGAAGACGAATTAAAAACAGCAATCGACTGCCAAGCATGATCTCCGTCTTTGGTCCTCCAAGAGGCTAGGCCCACCGAGGAGAAGCTAATGCAATGTTTGACCGGTCTGGCTATTTGTGAATCTCCTTGACCCGTATGGGAATTCTGCTGGTTTTTGAGACTGATATACCTCGTATTTCATGTATCGCCTTTCCAGATTGGTCAAGCGATGCATTAGGCTCTACTTGGGCGGTTTGCTGACTCGGCTTCTGCGTTGTTTGCCCAATGACTTGTGAGGTTTCTCCTGATGACTGGCCAGTACAGAGTTCCTTTCCCAAACGCTTCTTCATTCTTCTCCTTTCACTATTCTCGTTGTTAAACGACTGTTCGTTTTGCTCCAACAGTCGAATTTTGGTAACAGCACTTATTTGTCCTCTTTCTAATCTGATCATTTCTGATCGGTCATTCAAACAGTTTGGGCAAGTACTACTGTAGTATCACAGGAGCAGAAAGTCTCTCTCTCTCTCTCTCTCTCTCTCTCTCTCTCTCTCTCTCTCTCTCTCTCTCTCAATCATCATTCAGCTATCAATTTTTTACCTCACGACGTCGGCCGCGACTGCGTCCCTCCACCGGTGCGGCATATGTGTGATTATGCTGGGTGGCGTAATTGACATGCTCAGTCCAGGGATCAGTCTCGGTGTCTTCCTGCTTGATCTTCTCCACCGGAATCAACTTGGGTAGCTGTTGATGCTGGCTCGTATTGCTGTTGCTGTGGTGGTTGTCCAAGTCAAGAAGTTGCAATTTCGCTTCATCCAGCAGAAGAAACGCGTCCGACATGTTACCGCTGGGCACAGGCTGCAAGTCCTGCAGCAATTTCCAGCTGGTGGTGGTGGCATTCATCACCGCCAACTGTCCGTTGGTGTAATAGTCGATCGCAGAGAGAGATTTATTGGTCTGCTGCTGATATGGATTCATATCCGATCCTAGACTCTGCCAGTCTGACAAATTCCAATTGCCATTATATATGCTATTGTTGGTCTGATCCATCAGAGGGGGTGACACGTAAGTGGGGGATGGAGTGCCCGGTAATCGTTGGGCTTGGGCCAGTGGCGGCTGCGAATACGAGAAGGCCGACAGGTCAAAGGGACCTTCGTGTGATAGCATGGATGGCTGCTGCTGTTGGGAACGAACGCCCATTCCGTACATATCAGTGGAACTGCCTGTTAATCAAATAAGCGCAAATTATTTTCGAATCAGCCAACGTCCAGTTTAAGCAATCTATTTAGATCCACACATTCTTTTCTAAATCTCCTAAAATTAAAAGGCAAAACGTGCCACTCCCGTCCCACTCTACAGAGTACCGTACCTATGGGCACAACGCCAACAGGTCCGCGCTGACGATAGCCAGTAGCGTCAGAGGAATTATATTCCGGCTGAATGCCATTGAAAACATTGGACAAAGAATCCACGCTCGGGGTGGGAAGGGTCCAGTTCTTGGGCGGATCCTATTACAAAGGAGACACTAAGAAGGATGAGGGCCACAGCAGAGAAGAATCTCCTCACTCACCATGAACATGCTGAACAAGTCGAATGTGTTGAGGTCCAATGATCCATTTGACTGGCTCTGGATGTTGCTTGAATCTGTTTCCAGAGAGGGGAAGCGTTAAACCAAGCAAAGAACACGCAGTTAAATTTATCTTACTGCCAGACGGATAAGCAGCAGATGAATTAAAGGAGTGGACATTCTGCTGCGCGAATGAATTTGAAGTTGCTGGTGAGATGACACTCTCCACGTCCTGCCAGGTGTCCTCCACCACTTTTCCGGCTAGGCCTTGTCCCTGTTCAACTGCCGCCTGTTGAAAAAAATCCCAATCCATTAAGGACATTGATTCAGTACATTGGTAAAGAAGATTAGCATGTCATAGTAAATCTGACGAACCTGGAGTGTCGATGAATTCAAACTGTTGAGGGCCTCGATCAAGCTCTGCAGCTGATCATCAGTTCCCAGAGTACATGAGGCTGACCCGTTGGCATTCTGGGCGACGGAATTGGCAGTAAACTCCGATGAAGGATAGAACTGCGAAGTATTGGACGGCACACTAGACGAAAAAGGGTCCTGGGTGTCATTGACGCCCGATGCGCCACGCGTAGTTATCTCCCCTACGGACGCATAAAAATAACATCAATCAGATCGATGATATCATAAATTTTTGGAAAATCAACACGGTCCCAGTCGCACCCAGAAGCGAGCAGCTTGTGTTTGCATCTGCGGGCATCAGCTGGGAGAGGCATGCCAAGGAAATCAATTTAGAGGTGACCCTCACTCAACTCAAGTCGACAGTTTATTTTAAGACCCGCCACACCAGCCACCAGCTGATGCAAACTTCGCACAACAGTGACAGAGACCGTCGACCTCTATCACTCTTGTCAATAACAATCTGTCGGAAGTCTAAATCTGTGTGCATTAGTACCTGTTTCATCGTCCACAAAGAAAGTGTCCAAGAGCCCCGAGCCAGAGGTAAAGCCGAAGCGATTGTCGGACGGAAATGGCTCCAGTTTGGGCTCTGGCTTCTGCTCAACATCTTTCGGTGGATGAATTGGATATTCAAAAGTCTCCCGTCCGGCGCCCAAGTCAATGTCTTGACTCCATAACACGTCCACCAGTCGTTGTAC
This sequence comes from Hypsibius dujardini, assembly GCA_001579985.1. Lineage (NCBI taxonomy): Eukaryota > Metazoa > Tardigrada > Eutardigrada > Parachela > Hypsibiidae > Hypsibius > Hypsibius dujardini. The sequence continues at coordinate 8,065 of LRSR01008842.1, read as the reverse complement.
GTCCATGTCCTACAATAAAACGGGGAAATTTCAATAAAAAATTACTTTAAATTCAACGGCACTAAAACAGGATTGTCATATAATGGATATTATTTGTGTTTGCATGAGATGGCGCTCAGAATCCGAAACCATAAGTCCCACAAGCAATCGAATTGCTAGAGCTATATTAAGCAGTTTTTTCCTATTAAGTCATTTCATTGATTGAATGATTTAGCATACGGCGCACAGGAGAAAGAATCCGACAATCAACCAATCAAGCAGCAAATGGGCAAGCGAATAACTTGAAGGCAAAGAAAGCAATGAATAACCTCTTTGGTCACGAATGCAGCAACGGCAGTAATCTCTTCAACATCCAGATCCCCTTGAAGATAAATATCGGTCATAAAGAGATCGCCGAGCGCCTCTGCGGCAGCATTGAAAGACCCGGATGAGGATGAGGGGGAGGCGGAGGAGGAAGACGCAGCAGCAGCTGAGATATTGCTGGCCAATTGTGAGGCAGACACAGTCACTTGGCCTCCTGTTCTCACCACAGCACTGGAGGCTGGCGTTAAAATAATTAGTTCGGCGTTAAAGGAGAGGTGAGCTCGAGAACGCAGCGAATCGACAGCTTGCCGGAGGTAGTGATCCTTTTCTCCGCGAACACTTAAATCCTTAATCACCGTATGAGAATGAATAGAGAGACCATCTTGACTGTGGATTATGCTGCTGCTGCTGTCACCGATGAGGTCTTGCAGCAACAAGAGACGAGGATCAGGTAATAGAATGAGGTTAAGGCCCAGGAAAAGGGCTAGATAGAAAAAAGTACTGTCGGATAAAGATAAGGACAAGCTGCTGGATCTCTTCATGAATATCACGTGTGAGGAAAAGGAACAGAAGTCAACGGGATGCGAACGGGGAATAGCAAGCAACAGAAATGTCCGATCAAAAAGTCCGCGAACACCACCACTCAAAGGACACGTGAATGACTGACTACGGTACAGTACCGTACAGTACAGCAGAGGTGGCGTCGACTGGAAGGAAGCTTCTGGAAACTGCGTCGCCTACCATATCATGATAATTCTCGATGACTCACTCCACACAATCCATCTATTTCACTTGATGCTACAACAGCGCTGACTGAACCAAGAACAAAACCCTTTCCCAGGGCGTTGATCATCCCAAATCCTCCTTTTTCCGAAACAAATATAACAAACCCCTGAAGGATAGTAAAGGTTACGCCGCTTTGACTTTTGACGATTCCCAAGTCAAATACAAGGCAAATGAGAATCTTCTGAACAAGTCCAGTTGGCAACGTTCACGTTACGAGTGAGGGGTGCCAATAATAATAATATAAAAGCCGCTCGAATTAAAGAGAACCGAAAACAAGTAGAAGGAAATGAATCCAATCATCATCCAGTGACTGGAAACGATTTCGATTGAGAAAGTACAGTTCTTCGATCGTCAGCATGAGTCAGCGTTGCCATTGCCGTGTTCTACGGCAGACCTCCTCATTGGCTCATTGCCTCTCTACCAGCATACGTGGGCGGCCTTAACTAGAGTCAGCTGATCTGATCGTGATGCAGTTGTTAGTACTATACGGTACGCGTAGTTGCTTTTCCTTCCATCTTTAATCTGCTGCCTAGTGGCAAGCTAAACATGTTCCGCGGTTCACTTTCATGGGTATTCCCTTTTACTTTTACAGCATAATTTGTGGTCTTGATCTGAAATCTTTGGCGGTTTCAGTTCAGGCAGCTCTAGTCTTTCTCAATTTCGCGGCACATAAACCCCATATTCGGACATCGGGTCGATTACATGATGATAACTGATGATTCGTCCAGATCCAGAATGTCAGAGATGAAGAAACAGTGGGCGTTCTTCGTTACTCGCACTATAGTTTACTGCTCGGTCAATGTCTAATATCTCTAGGGCTTTAGGGAGGATTTATGTCAAAGGAAAATATGGAAAATACAGTAACCCATAAAAAATATCAGTCTGAAAAGTTATCAAAGCAAACACCGGTAAAAGTAACAAAATGGAACGGGCACGGGGAAAAGGAGTTTTAAAGTAAGTCGGTGTGGGCCACCCGTTATAAGTACTGTATACTCCATTCAACATCAAAACGTACTCGTACTGTATTTTATTTATTAGGACGAGGTTTCAAGAACAAAGATCGGCAATGAATTTTGAGAAGAATTGCAGCATTGCCTGCAGCGGTTGTGTGTTATTGGTATTAAATGTTTATTCAGTTGTACGAAGGAGTTATTTTTATTTCCGAACAAGCTCGTTATCCCGGACTGATCAGACAAACAGAAGAAGCACCATCCTTTCACTCACTTCTAGGAACAATATCGAGTAAACTGCGTTTCAGCGACAGCAGGTAAAATCAGGGTTTTACCGCTCCTTACTCCTTATTAACTAAAGTCTTAATATAATTACATTGTTAGAGTTACAAAACAAGGAGAGTGTCGCAACTCCCAAAAGATTCCCAATCCAATAAGGAGACTTTCGTAAAAGCCAGAAGAAAGTATGTTCGATAGAACAATGTACCCAGAGCACATAAAATAAAAACATGAACTTCTATCAAGAGCTAGCTAGTTCCCACCTCACGAAATACTATACTAATATTACTAGGTACTAAGTTGTCGGTAGTCTAGTACGGTTTATGATCTTTTTGAGTGCAAATACAGTGCAAATACAGTACAACTCACTACCACCTGGAGTATAATCTACATTTATGGGCACTGGTTTTCTGTGGGATCTCTGTTTGTCTCTATAATAGTGCGAGAACTTACGGCGGTCGTCGTTGATTTCAAATCCTGTAGCCGGAGGTTGGCGATATTCCTTGTGCTATAATCCATGGCGTGGTAAACTGCACACAGTCCACAATACTGTACTACTACTAATAATAATAATGCGGCACATTCGCACCGAAACGATTTATTGGATTCGTTAAGAAGGAAGAAGACTTTCTATAAATGGTTAAAGGAAAAGAGGGTTCTGGCCTGGCACGAGATACGCAGCGCCTCTTTGCAACTATGCTTATCAGTCAAGTGATTACTTTACTTTACGTGTACCGTACTCGGAATTGTCTGGTTCGCGAGCTCTCTTTCTCTCTCTCTCTCTCTCTCTCTCTCTCTCTTTAGCTGCTTTAGAAGGAACCGCAAGACAGGCAAGCAAACCAATTGATTAGATGACGCCCGCCCTCCTTCGGTCTTTAGTTTCTCTGACGTAAGTTCACCGTATACACTACACGGTACGCCTACTGTCTACACACCAATACAATCAGGTATGTATGGTACTTTCGTAGTACGGAAGCCCATGCCTCTATGGGGTCGCAGGTTCAATTCAACCGTATTCACCAGACGGCAATACTAGTACCAAAGTACCAGTACCAAATGAATCCACTGTACTACATGTAGTACTGTACTATACGATAAGAAAGAAATTGTTGTTGAAGTCAGTGTCAGAATAATGTAACTCGGGAAAATGTAATTTCCTCAACAAAGAAGCGCAGTAAACGAAGAACATGAGTAACAAGAGAATGTGTATACATTTTAATAGAAATATTTATAATAATACCTATATAATTATACCTATACAGTACACTACGCGATCGTACTAGTGATGTATTTCATCAACAGAATATTTGAGATTAAAACCAAAACCGGAATACGCATTGTCTAACGACCTATTTGATCGTTTTAATTTTTCTGTCAGGCAAAGCAATACAGTATATGGTATACTCCCAAACAAACAAATTACTGTATGAGGCAAATTCTGTATTTCGGCTCATACTACAGTCAGCCCCAAGAAGAACTCTGCTTGCACAACACAGGCTGTTTGCGCATAGAGAGAGATGAGGTGCGACAGGTGTAGCAATAAAATATCTTCGATATCAAGAGACGCAAGTAATTGAACCAAGTGGCCCACCAAAAATTGGCTTATCTCGCGATCTCAAAAAACAAATAGCAATTTACCTGTGTATAGGACTGCTACCACTGATGACTTAACCGCAGGGAAACTGCGCAAAGTAGCCGAATTCGAAATCTTATCAGTTGTTTTTGCAGCTTTTCATGACTGTGCTTTTTTCTGCCGTTGCAATTGATTGGCTTGATTTAGTAAAAGTTGTTCGTCAATTGTCCTGATTGGTTGTCAGAAACGGTGCAATTTAGGGCGGAGTTTTCGGTTTGTCTGAACAGCAAAAGTCACGTGAGCAGAGTTCTTCTTGGGGCTGACTGTAGATTTATACCACGTATGTAATTACAACGCATTGGACATATAGGACTCCTTCAACTACCGGCACACTCATGTTGTGTATCTATGACGCATTGTGTATAAATGTCTACAACAAAATCAATCACAATACGAGATAAAACTTTAATTCGGCTAACGTCGAAATCGCTTTTAATTTGGCTATGTGGGGGGGGGGGGAAGTAGGGAGCGCAATTGTGGCACTTCTCAATACCAGCTACCGGGACACATATCACTTGCACTCGTACAAGCAACCAAAACAACCTTCCGAACTAATACTACGTAGCAATCAACTATTTCTTCGGTATTTTCTTTTCCACCGCTTTTTTCAACCGCTTCAAAATAAACGTACCTGCTGTCAACTGCAATATGTGCCTGTGTGTGTCTGAAAAGAGTATGTAATTTGTAGAGTAAAGTGTTTTAGTATGCCTGGGCTGAACCTGCGAGTGGCGCCTCTACCGCCTCAATCCTGTCTCTTTTACAGCAAAATTTTTCTTTGTTTCTACAAAACAGTCGTCTGAACTCTATAAAGGTATTCCTACCTCTCTCTCAATTCCCTTTTGTTGGCAAAATTTTCTTTGACTTTATCAAAATTTGAACGTATGTGCAAAGTTATTGACACTGAGATAACATGGAACGCAAAAAGCTAGCCGAATTAAAAGCGATTTTGCCCGTTAGCCGAATTAAACGTTTTACCTCGTACTGCTCGTACACGTAATAATAATAAAAATTGAAAAACTGAGAAAAGAACCCGACCCAAGCAAATAATAGTCGTAGTAACTCGTAATCCGCAAATAAGCGTCGTTTTTATTCGGGTACCACGTACCACTACTTTTGTATACTACGTAGTAACTAATTGTGCAACTAATCAAAGCATTGTCGTGTCTGGCAGCTGTAATAACGGTGCTGTGAAGAAAATTCTTCAAATCCGCCAGGATTCTGTATTTTTGTAGCGAAATAAATTCTAAAAGACACAGTTCTCTGACATTACCGAAGAAGTCCTGGCCTGATTCATCCAAATGCAACTGTACAGAGTACATGTACTAGTAATGGCGTTGAATCCGATTCAAGGTTGCTGTGATGTACACTCACGCACACGAACTACAGCCCAGCAGTTTCTTCCAGTCTGCCTGGTCGAGCTCTGTTTTCCGGTCCGGCCGTGGTGCTCAGGTAAAAGAGCGGAAATGGAATGAATGAATCGATCACATTTTTGGCGATACAGCATAATAACTGTGACGGCACGGTAATATCGAAAGGGCTTCTCTTTCTCTAGCGAGGCCTATTGATCTGGTACTGTAAACAAAATCGATCGGTACTAAGTACCCGATTTAGCACGAGTACCTGTATAACACTTATTTCTATCAGGCTTTTCATCGTTCCCCCTTTTGTCGGCATTGCCATTAAATAACCGGCTCTCAAGATGTGTCAAGCGATCATGTGTTGATGGTTGAGAAACCCCAGCAAAGGCATTTCGATAGAACGTGATGGATGCGTTGTCGCCGATTAGGACTGATTATTCATACCTATTGTCGGTAGTCGGCAATACGGGTATACTTTCACCTACGTACATACAGATACAACAATATCTAACAGGTAAAGGGGAGGTGGTCTCGACACGCCAAGCAACATCTTCTCCACTAGGAGGCTTTACACTTTTTGTTTCTCGTCGACACGGCACAAATACTTGTTTTACAGTCAAGAAAAGGCAATCTCTAGAACCTTTGAAAAGGTTATTCGTCATGATTGGCGATGAGTTCCGGGCTGAATAGTTGATTGTAATCGGAGTCGGAGCAAAGCTGGTCCTCCTTCTTGAAGAAATCTCTCACGCAGGGAACGTTTTGGACATGAAGGCATTTCCCGTTGCAACATAGGGCGATTCCGGCGGCTATGGGTGAGCAGGAACTGTGGGAGTCACACTCGCTGTTGTCGCCCATGAAGGGAAGTCGGCAGAGTTCATCGGTCGCGTTGGCCGGTTTGGCAGTAGTTGCCGCGGTGGAGGCCGTCGTAGGACTCTCACTAGTCGATACCGTTTCCCCGTACATGTTGGTGTAGTAAGCACCAGCGTCACCGTTAGTACCACCAATATCAGACGCTACCTGGACACCAGCGTATTTCGGTGCTTTCAGGCAAACTTTGTCAACTGTAATTATAAAACAGAAAAGGCATCGCGAGGCCGAACTGGACCAAGATTCTTCTACAATAGTATTAAGTCAACCCTGGATATATATAGTGTAGTATAACACTTGGCGAGAAAGTTTGACCTTACCGCTTAGGCAAATGCAGTTGGTCTTTGCGTCGCCGCATTGAAGTCCGGCAGTAGGATCCGCCAAGCATTCGCTCTTCTTGTTGTACTTGAAGGCCACTTGGCTGCCGGGACAACGGTAGATAGCCGGCTGAAAGGAAAGAAGCACTTACATTAATTGTAGCTGAAACAAAAGCATCTACAACAAGGATGATTCAAGTCGCAGAAACTTACGTTGCATAATTGGCTGGCCTTCAATGTATAGGGCAGGCAAAGGGTACAAAAAAACCACACTACAAACGACTTCATGGCGGAAACCCCAGGAGATTCAGCAAGTACACGAAGGAAAAATATTATAGCGGAGAAAACAGAGTGCTTTCGACCCAGCAAGTCTATGTAGTCCATACTCCTTCCACATCAAACGACTGTACGAGGCGAAATCACATTGTGGAGGGCTTGAGCGCGCGGGTTCGTTGGCCTATAAAGCAAGACAATGCAGGATAGAAAAAGAGTGCTGTCCGATCCAAAGGACATCACACTCACCACCAGCTACAAGGGTACTTAAAGATTTCAATCTTCCTCATGTGAATGTTGCCTTCACTAAAGTGACCAAGGGCATCGGTTCGGCAGCCGGCTGATACAGTAGTTTGGTTAGGCTGGGTTGGGTCTACAGGGAGCGGGGGGGGGGATTAACAATGCGCACAAGAACAGAAGGCCAAGCTTTTCCATTTACATAAACACTAAAGTTTCAAAACAGCCCCAGAGTCATTTATACAGGAACAACACTACATCGCTACAAAATGACAAGTGTAATGAATTAGTCAGTAATTTCACGGCATGCTTATGCAAAGCGAGATCCCTTGTGGGATAATCAACCAACAAGCCCAATATTCCATTCAACTGACATGGGTAAAAAAAAGAATCAAGTGGCAGTATAACCCAGTCTGCACGATCAGACCTGAACATCCAGAAAGTCCTCCAGGTCTTCTTCAACATCAGAAGTAGAATCACCGTCAATGACATCCGCTGGACGCTTCACTCCACGTCCAATAGCTAAGCCGTGAAAGTGAGAGCCGCATCCGTCCGCCGCGATACAGGCTTTCTCCTTGAGAAACTGCGCCATCTGTGCAGTGTTGTTGGACTTGAAATGTTCGAATAACAGGTCCATAGAGGTGGCAGTAGAGATGAGAATGGGACGAGAATCTTCAGCAGGCGCCCGGGCAAGAACCATTCCCTTTCGTCCCGACAAAGCACTCTCCTCCCGTAAATTCCCACACCGCACCTTGATAGATTTGGTACAAATGTTGGCCTGTTCGTGGTCATCCAAGCTGGAAACAAGTTCCTTCCACCTGCGTAACACAATCAAGTATCATCAAAGTTCCAAGATACTGAATAGGTCGTACTGTGGTATACTGTACTGCCGCAATTATAACGGTCGGTTAAGCCCCGCTTCCGTCACACACGCCTGTGTGCTGAGTGAGCACACACGCTCACACACACAGTTGTGCACACCCGGGGTAAAAAACTGACCGTTATAATCGCGGCAGTACAGTAGTGTTTCCGTTGTTCGATTGATTAATTAAGTATCGTAAA
>LRSR01008840.1:0-14773 GCA_001579985.1 Hypsibius dujardini | reverse complement strand
ATATCCAGCCATGGCGTCCGCCGATTTGATGTTGTCCATTTCTCCCCAGAATATCAAGGCTGTGCGGTTGGTCTTTTGCTGGAGGAGGTTTTTCTCCACTCGGTAGCACAGGAGGCAACCATAGCCTGCTCCCGCAGAGACGACAAAGTTCTCCGGCTGCGCGTCGGTGATGCTCTGCTTCGATCCGAACTTGTGAAACCACACTTCGGTCTGGTGTTTCAGCTGTAGATCGATGAATCTATAAAGTCATGAGAGATAGACGGATGGACCATTGAAAAAGGATTGGATGAGGTGAATGGTTCGATGGGAGAACGGACAGACGGACTGACGGAGGAACTGATTGGACATAAGATCCACGGAACGGGTGAATGGTCAAAGGAACGGATAAGTCGACGGGAAATGGTAGGAGAAACTAATCAATTCAAGGGCGAACAGATGTTTTGACGTATGGACCGACGAACAGACTGACGGACGGATGGGCGGACAGACTGATGGACGGATGGACAGACGGATGGACGGACGGACCGAGGAATCGAGTCAAGTAAGAAGGGATGGGCGAACGGAAGGACAGACGAGAGTGCGGAGGGAACAACGGATGCTCTGACCAACAAATGGAGACGAACACAAACAGGCGACTGAAAAATCCGAGGAACGGAACGATGGATTGTCGAATATACAGCCGCACGGTCGGACGGACAGACGGACTTGAGAACAAGAACCACACTCCTGGTCAAAATGACGAACCGAGTGAGCAAATAGATGAATGTTGGAACAGGCTCTCAGACGGAAAATACTGTTACCGTTGGTCGTGGTTCGTGACGACAACTGACCACTGAAAGTGCGGGTATTCTTTGCGGACATCCTTGGCGATAATTTGGGCTAGTTTTTCGTTATCGTTGAGGGTGCTTCCGAGATGCTTGAAAACCCTGGAACCCAACTCGAAGCACTTGCCATTCTTGGCGGCTCCGCATTCGTTGCTCGCTTGGTTATGTTGGAGTTTGCAGGACTCCGATAGGAACTTCATACGCAGCGATTGCAACGTATCGGTCATAATTATATAAACCGTCTCAGCCTGAATCTTCATATCGCACAAGTTATCGCGTACGTGGCCAGGTAGGGTCTTCACTGACATGGAATAGTCTTCATTCACCGAAACGGCTTGCTGAAGACCATCTTCCGGGCGTGTGGATGGCTTTCCCGAAATGGCACCAGGAGCTCCACCTACAATATTTAAAATAGCAAAATAATCTGTCTAAAGAAGATTACTGTCCCACCCACCATAGCCAGTAGTGACGGTAAAGTAGTGTTTTGCGAAGCGCAGAAAATATGCCTGGGTGAACATTAAGCAAATATCCTGCTGCCATTCCTTGTACTGCTCCACTGTGCAGTGCTCCGCCAGACCCTGCATCAGCTTCTGGCGGCACAACGGAACTTCCTCGGTAATCCACCCGTAGAGAATGATCATTTGCTCGTTCAAAACTCGCTCGGCCGCATGGAATTCGGACCAAGTGTCGGGGTGCGGATTGCGTAGAAAGTCTTGGTACTGACGGCGAGCGATCGTCAGACGATCCCGCATGTGCTCGTATTTGCCCTACAGCATTCTTGTTTAACGTGGAGAGCAATTTTTTTTTTGCAAGTCTAGTACTAAATATGTGCCCTACGCTGTGAAGGGGAGCATTATTTAGTATCATGATGTGTAATATTCAGGGATTATATATCTGTAGACTGTACATATACATACATGTATATATATGTAATTCAATAAAGGTAATGATGATAAACTAAAAGATAGAATTCTTCCGCAACGGGAATTCTCAATATCGTTTGATGAAAGAAATTGCCCGTTGGATTGTCAAATAAAATATTCCCATATTAAACAATGTTAAGCAGCGCTAACCTGGAGGTGAGTAGTATACATCACGTGATTGAGGTCCTTTCTGTTCTGCTTGAACCCCTCGTCAATGCGTCGTTCAAGAGCCTCCTGGACTTTGAGAAAACCGTTCCCAAACAGGGCTTCAATCTCTATGTCAATCTCCTTTTTGCTTCCCATCCCGAGTTCCGGGTAGATTTTTCGCACACCATGCATTGTGACCATTGTAGCAGCCTTCAGGGGCACAGACAACGCAGACAGACCCAGGGATGTAAGCTCGTTCATTTTCACCTCCGGCCAACGGACTAAACGCAACCAGAAACTCGGGTGTGATGTGGAGGATAAATTCAGCTTGAGTTCTGCCTAAACCGTCATCTGCTTACCTGCCTCATATATTATTGACACGAACCTGCGTGCGTAAAAAGCTATCCGACTTGCGTTAAATTACAAACACCGCGACCCCGGATTGATAGCGATATCTTGTGTGTTTAGCGTGTCAAGGTCCACGGTTCTCGGTTTAGTCACTGCACGAGGAGTCCGATCTATTACTAGCTCAACCGGGTGTTGTTTAAATAATTTTTTTCAATATATTTTGAATGGCTTAAAACGCGGCTTATGATTTAAAATATGTTTTTATCTTATTTAAAATCTCAAGCATAAATCGATATATAAAAGCCAATACACATGTGGCAGCAACCTTATTCCACCAGAGTTCAATCCACGGCGTCAGGAAAATCAAGTGGCTCGAAATCGGTCTGGACATCTTTTTTCCATTTACTAGTCTGAAAACAGTCCCAGGCAGGTAGGTATTATAAGCAGTCTTTATATTCTACTGGTAAAACATTTCGAAAGAATTCAAGAGACTGACTGGCCGCAAGGGATCTTCGTCTTTCTGTGTAGAGCGATACGAGGGGCACGCTAAAAGTATTGGCACTCAGTCATTTATATTGCGACTAAATTGTGCGTTCCAATTGTGGTATTGCAAGTATTTACATCAGCAACTTCTATATTACTTATGAAAGTTTTGTTGGATTACGGTCAAAGGTCTAGAGGAAAGAATTTGTTCTAGGGAAGAGTAGTTGACCGCAGGGTAAACGTCAATTATGTCCAGCAGCTCACACGCGTTTCAGCCATTCCATGAAGAATGGTCGAACTATTTTCCTTATTGACATTAACAGCCTAATCAGAGAGCTAACTAATAGAGTTGAGGTAAAATGATTCCGGCAAGGCTAAGAAAAGGTAAGGTCAACAGGCCGAACTGTGCGGTATCAAATCGTGCGTAGTGATTTACTTTCGCTTGATTGATTGATTGATGACTTGTTTAATTGATTGTTGTTCTCAACAGAGTCGGCATTTGTTCTAGCCACTGTCCACACCATTTGCCTGACGCGCGCTATTTAAGCCGTCTTCTACATTCATTTTTATGTTATTGTCTGTGATGTTTTTAGAACGAACTGGAACGAAGGAACAAAGAACTATACTGTTAGGTGATTTACAAGATGACCCACTTCGAAAATATACAGTGATGTCATTCTGTTTTTAGACAGTTAAAAACGACAATCTTTTCCCAAATCAAAATAAGTATTGCCAATTTGTTGAGCTCGAGAGGGACATCCCGCTGATATGTCTTTGAATGCCTTACCGAATTACCCCTATTATACTTTACGTGATTGCGCATATATATCTGTCATGTGCGGAAACAAGTAAGCGGCGATAGGTTTACTTTCCGCGGGGAAACAAAGGTGGGCGGCTGTGGCCATGTTACCAAACAAACACATTTTGACGCCTCCTATCGTCCTCCTAATAATCGTGTGCATGAAAAATCCGACAGCCTGCCTCTCAGAGTTCTGCGGTAAGAACGCGCGAAGAGCCGGACCGTCAGACAAAGACCTTGTGTGGGTTGGTTTTTTTACTTCCACGGACTTATATGACACTTGCCTGCCCACTCTTGCGCGGTTCGAGCCCAGACACATATTTCTCTCTCTCGCACACTTTCTTCTCGCTTTTCACTTTCTAATCATCTATCTTGTCCAAAGCCTGGCCCAGACACCTCACAGACAGATGAGACAGACGGTGAAGCTCGAAGCCCCTGTTTCGGCCTAATTGAGCGCGAACGTCGACCAACATCAAACCATTAAATCGCGCTACGTTAACGGATTATTCAACATGCGATTTTTAATAGGCAAAGGAGAGATATAAAAGTCAGGCAGCGTCAGATTGTTAGCCATCACATTTTGTTTTTAATAATAATTTCTTGTTTTGCATCTAATACTTCAGGCGTAATCACAGAAATAATGCAGGCCGCTATCCTCGTTCTTGCCGCTGTTTTGGGTGTGGCCTATGGTGGGCCAGCCAACGGGGATCAGGTGCCCAAGGTGTGGGACGCCCTTGCCAAGCTCCGAGGAAAGGGAGCCCTCACCGCCGAGCAAATCCAGGAACTCTACCCCAACGCGGTGGCCGGAAAGGACTTCCCCAACAATCTGGTGATTCCGGCACGGTCCATCAACTGCGGCAGCGTTAAGCCTGGATTCATTGCTGACGTCAGCGACCCGTCCAAGTGCCAGATCTTTGATCGTTGTGATGTGAACGGAAACCTGACCAGCTACATCTGCCCCGCCATGACTGTAGGTCTTGTCTGTGTCTGTGTCTGTGTCTGTGTCTGTGTCTGTGTCTGTGTCTGTGTCTGTGTCTGTGTCTGTGTCTGTGTCTGTGTCTGCAGCTGCATCTTATTCGTGTGTATGTATGCCACTGAGTCGATGTTTCGATGTTTCGATGTTACACACAAAAATTGGTCTGTGCGCAGGTGTCCAATTACTTTACCTCTTCTTTTGGGTTGATGACGGGAAGATGACACGGGAAAGACAATAGATCATTTATTACTGCAGAACGAATTCTCTGATCGTCTGTCAGGTTGAGACTTTTTGCATTGCGACTGGCGATAAAATCATGGGCAACTGTAACGAAATTCGATGCGCCTAGGTCTGCGTGAAGGATTAGGATATAGCGGCAGAACGGCGTCAACCCGGTTGGAGGACTGGCTTCGATAAAGTTTTTCAACGGGAAGCCCACGGAAATATGGAGCTTGAGAGTTGTCTCCGCATCTTTATAGACGAAAAAAAAAACTCCTTAATCAAGCTAATTAAGTCAAAAGCAGACAAATCGAAGCACAAAATAAATACATAGGAACAGAAGCAGCATGAGATAAACAGAGTCAGACACAGACACAGAGATAGACATATACGTAGACACGGACAAATGCGCACCTTGATAGCGTCCAGATGGAAGACTGGGCACTGGCTCCAAAACTGGGGCCGGTGGCTCCTTTCCTTTTCCAGCATGTAACCCCTTTCCACCCAATGTGCCAGTCTTGTCTAGCATTGCCTTCTGGGCTACCTTCTTCGCTTCCTTGGGATCTTTGATTACAGCCTGATTGGCAGGGTCATCGGGATCTTTGGGTTTCAGCATGTTGCTTAATACTTGCTTTTCAATCACCCAATTGAAGCGGTGGGACACATAAGGGAAGACTTGAACTTCGTAGTCCAGCTCCTTCAAGTTATGTGCATAAAGCGGGTAAAGATCAACCTTTGCGGTGCCATAAGGGTTTTCACAGATCCCATCCTTCCGATCTCGATCATGCAGCTGGAATTCCAGCGGTGGACCTGCCAGCAAAAGTGCAAACAAAAGCAAGATGTCTCCATGTCTGTCAATGTGTATGTATATCTGTCTGTCTGTCTGCCCTCCTTCTTTCTGCCCCCCCTCCCTGTGGCCTGCATGCCCGTCTGCCTGGATATCGCATCCACATGTCTATGTGCTAATATGCGTGCCGGCCTGCCTGCCTGTGTGTGTTTGCGTCTATGTCTGCATATTTGCCTGTTTGCCTGTCTTCCCGCTTGCTTGCCTGTCTGCCTTCCAGCTAGCTAGATTGCTTGTGCGTGAGTTTCTAAATATTGTCTTTTTCGTCCGCCCATCTATCTGCTTGCCTGCTGTTCTAACTAACCAACAATGAACTCCTTTAATAGCTCGGGATCCATCTGGTTTAGAAACGTAACAGCCGGTTCATTCCACTGTAGGTTTGACGATTGTGTCTGGCCGCTTGTCTTACAGACATCCAGTCCAAGCCGGTTGAATTGGACATAAACAGGGTGGCACATTTTCTCTATAGCCGTCAAAGAGAGGGGCTTGTCTGGAAGACCCTCAACAGCTTGCACAGCAATCGTAAATGGATTCAAATGGATTTGCTGTCCAAGGCTCATAAATTTGCCGTCTTTGACGGCCAGTCGAAAGATTCCATCCAGGACGCTTGAAACCAACTCTGTATTCTCATCCTCTTCCGGTCCGATTTTGGAGTTCAGCGTTCCGCGGAGTGTCACTGAGTTTTCAGGCAAAAACAGCATCGAGGCAACTGAATGAAATGTGAGGACGGGAGTTTTGGAGCTTTCCGCTTTGCGTTTGGTTAGTTTGGCTGCGAGTTGCTCCTGTTTGGCTTTTTGACTAACGACCTTTTTAGACGGGACCAAGCGGGGTTTTGTAACAGATAAAAGGATAGGATCGGGTACATATACCGGTGTTATAGGTGGTAAAATGACGGTTTCAGGGAGGGCGGGTGCTGGCGGGAATAGGGGTGGTCCTGATGAGTGAGACCATGACGATTTGGTGGCCATGTATTGCTGGAAATGAAACGGATTGCGTTAATTAATGCGTCCGTGTCTTTGTCTGTGTCCGTGTCCGTGTCTATGTTTGTGTCTGTGCCTATATCTCTAGTTTGCCGATTTTTTTGTCTGTGTACATGTATGTGTGCCCATGCCTGGGTTTGGGTTTGTGTTCGTATCTGAGTGTCTTTGTCCCAAAAAACATGTCTATGCTTTTCTGGAGCACACTGACTTTAGTGAGCCAACCGGCGGCCCATTCGGTTTTCTTTAGCTCCGAATTGTCACCCAGTTCCGCAACAGCGTTCCAGTCTCTGGTTTGTATAGGAGACAAGTTGAGTTCGTCGAAGTGCGGCAGCGACATTTTTTTCGGAGTTTTGACTTCAGTTTTGGCTCGTGAACTAAGCTTGTCTGGACTTTCGAAG
Organism: Hypsibius dujardini; assembly: GCA_001579985.1. Classification (NCBI taxonomy): domain Eukaryota; kingdom Metazoa; phylum Tardigrada; class Eutardigrada; order Parachela; family Hypsibiidae; genus Hypsibius; species Hypsibius dujardini. The sequence goes on along the minus strand of LRSR01008840.1, from coordinate 7,832 downwards.
AGCTCGATTTCGATAGATTGTGTGGCCAACCGGCGGAGCACAGACTCTGAGATCAACCAATCAAATTCGACTTCGATGAAGCAGTATGTGTGCTTGTTACGACGAAAATACCGAAACAATTTCGTGGAACTGTCATCCAAGGCATTCTTGATTGGGATGTCTGAAATAACGAACAAATATTGATGCGTCTAAAGGAATACACATACATGAAGTGCAATCGACAATCAGGCTAGCAGACTGAGAGATGACCAGTCACATATACAAACGAATAAAGAGAAAGACAGACATACAGGCAGACAAACAGACGGACGGACAGACAGACAGGCAGACAGGCAAGCAGAGAAACAGACACAGACAAACAGGCAGAGAAACAGACAGACCCAGCAACGCCTACCTGCTTTGCAACCGTAAAAGACTTTTGCCATATACTGCAAATTTATAATATCCAAAAAGAACTTGGAGTACTGCTTATCTGAAGGTCGATCAAGGGACTCATCCGACGGCAGGCTAAACTCCAGATGGTAGGCCTGATCAGGCGACAAGGTCATCACAGGGGCCGCGGCGGCTTCGGCATCCGCTTTCTTCTTTTTCGTTCGCGTATCGCTTTTGGCTTCCAGCACCAGTAGTTTCTGCCATTCATGTCTGAGTTCATTGGCTTTGCCGATATCCTCATCCGTGGCCGAACTAAGAATCCGAAGCAACAGCTGAACCTTAATGGCTGTGCGGTGGTCATCCGGATTGCGGATGACGGAGGATGAGCGGGATTGCAGAGTGACCAAAGGAGCAGATCGGGTTGTAGACATTACCTACCTTGTGTAATGAAATGGCCATGCCTATTGCTGCAGACAGTTTGATGCAGATCACTTGGTCATGCTTATAGGCCCTTCAGTGCATGTAACCATGGTAGACGGCATACCAGCTCTACCAGCTAAGGTACTATAAAGCAATCGAGAGAAGCCCAGGCATAACCGAAACCTAATGTGGCTTAGCATAAACACTTTTGTACTTAAAATTAATGGGAACGATATAAGAAATATCCTATAATGAAATACGTACCGGTTAATTTTGGCCATATATTACTGCATGGATATCGTAAAATTCTCATGCTTCATTTTCATTCAGCAAACTTGTCGCTCCTGATCAGGTCACACGCATTTCATTTTTACTTTATGCCCATACGGTTTTTATTTTGTTCGAAGTCTTTTTTGTAGTGAAGGTTTTTCTGTTTAATAAAATTGTTCTTTTTGTTCTTTTTCGGTTATAGTTGTGCTTGTGTCAAAATTTGTGTTTTTGTATGTACAACCTCCTCGAGTGGGATTAATTAAAAGAAATACACGAAGGAAAATATGTGCTAACACTTGCTCGATCCAGTTATAAAAAAGTTGGAACAGTTTTTATTTGAGAATTAAAAGTTAATTTAGAATTTGTCAAGCGTAACGTAAGTATGTACCAGATTCAAGGGACCTCACACAAGCTATTTACGAATTTGTCAAAATTGATTCTTCGGCCAGATGGGAGGAGCCGCGGCGGCCCTCTAATGTTTGCAGTAAATGACTCTCCGCGTACGAAGAAACTGTTGGGGGAAGATCGTATAGGTCTCCTTAAGACTCTCAGAAGCCCGACATTATTTACGACCATTCACACCACTCAAAGTCGATTTTCTGGGGAACAGTAATCCTTGCATTTTTTTCAAGTATTTGATTGTCCAATTTTATGCCTCTTAGCTAATTGAAAGCAGCTTGTTTTTGAGACCTTTTTGTATATCTAGTAATTACTCCTTTCGTGACAGCAATAGCACAACCATTCCATTTGAAAATTTGTAACCCATTGTTAAATATTTAGACATTTGTAAAGTTTCTTTAAATGTCAAATAATAAAAAATCGCAATTTTTTCTCAAAAGAATGCGAAGCAAGATGTCGGCCTTTTAGAGCCCACAAATGAGGGTTATTCGAACATGTCATGCAACCGACTGGAACAGCCAAATCGTACGATTCTTTATTTATCGGATAAGCCGATGATCATCCTATATATTACTCTCGCAATAGTTTCTCGTGACTTTCAATTCGCCGTGACTAAAAATGGATTGAAATTACGTTGGGATTGACCTGGTATAGTGCAAGACGAGGTAATAATATAAACAAGTACTGTACAGAATACCCTTCACTGAGCACTTCTGACTTGTGGAGATTTTTTATCGAGGTTGTGAACGATCCTCAAAGAGATCTTGGACCGCTTTTCTTTTTAGTAATTGCAGTCATCACCGCCCCAGCCGCCACCATAACCGCCACCACCGTAACCGCCACCACCGTAACCGCCACCACCGTAACCGCCACCACCGTAACCGCCGCCGCCATAGTTTTCCCCACCACCCCAGCTGCTGTAGGACGGCGAATAGGAAGGCGGTGAATAAGAGGGCGGACTGTAAGATGGAGGTGAGTAGGAAGGCGGACTGTATGATGGGGGTGAATATGACGGAGGTGAATACGAAGGGGGTGAATAGGAAGGTGGGCTGTATGACGGCGGGGAGTACGACGGAGGGGAGTACGACGGAGGGGAGTAGGACGGGGGGGAGTATGAAGGGGGTGAGTAGGACTTCTCGTAGCCGCCGTAAGAGGGTGGGGAGTAGGACGGCGGAGAGTAGGATTTCTGGTAGGATGGTGGGGAGTAAGAGGGAGGAGAGTATGAAGGGGGAGCGTATGACGGAGGAGAGTAGGAAGGAGGTGAATACGAAGGCGGAGAGTAGGATGGGGGAGAGTAAGAAGGTGGGGAGTATGACGGGGGAGCGTAGTAAGGAGGAGGTGAGTAGGATGGTGGAGAACCCCATCCGCCGTAGCTTTCGCCGTAGCTGCGTTTGTAGTCACGTTTCTGATTCAACACAGATAAAATGTAACTGAATTCGTATGTTTGTTTATCTGACTGCTTTTCTGTTTATTTGTCTGTCTGTTTGTCTGTCTGCCTTTCTTTCTCTCAGTCTGTGTCTGTCTGCTTTCATGTCTGGCTGCCTCATGCGCGACTTGTTCTTACCGCTGGGTAGTGCTGATATGACCTCGCGTAACCACCTGACGGGGCTGCTCGCTTATAAGTATGGGCGTATTCTGTAAAGCAAAGAAGAAAAACTATTTCACCGCAAAGATATATACAATATAAATAACTTCGCGGATACAACCAAGGCATTTCAGAATTTATTTGAAGGAACGAAAAGGTAGTAAAGAGAATCGACCACTGACCGCGGTACTGAGTCGGTTCTTGTCTGTAGTCTACAGCGTCACGTTTTCTGCAATGGGTTGCAAGCAGAGCATTTTTGTTAGAAAAATCTGCGATCTCTCATCGATAATTTATCTGCTATATATCTGTTTGAACGCTGCCTCTCTCTCAATACGTACTGTGGTCTTTCACGGTCCATTCTCTGGTAAGAGTGCTTACTCGGACTAGCTTCGTAGGATCCCGTAGCAGCGGTCAGGCCATAAACGTCCGCTCTCTCGGGAAACTTGTCCCCGTTCACCGTGTAGTACTTGGACGCATCGGGCGTGGTCTCGTCGTCAGTTTTGTCCGTTGTATCTGGCTCCTGCTTCGTGAATGCAATGTCAAGGTTAGTCTCTTCCGCTTCTGCATCACGACGTTTCCTACTCAGTGGTTTGACTGCAGGCGCGTTCCGACGGTGCACGTGGTTGTGATGGGCAGTGTCGTAGGAGCGGACTGCACGAAGAGACAGGCCTCGAAATGGAAAGAGAGGGGTCTTGGGAGCCACGAACTCCGGTAGGACAAAGTGAATGGAGATCACAGAATAAATTATCACCTGAGCATAACAAAGGATCAAGAATGTATGAGCTTTTATATTTGACTCGGAGCGAAACGCTGTGTTTCAGACATTCATTATCAATCTCTCACACTTGCAAACGCGACAACTCAAAGAACGTGAGGACGACAGACAGAAAAACAGACAGACAAACATACAGACTGAAAGGCAGACCGGCAGAGGCAGAAAAACAAACAAGATGATAGACAGACAGAATAACAGACAGACAGACAAATAGGCAGACTGAAAGGCAAGCAGATAGACAGGCAGATAAACAGACAGACAGACAAACAGGCAAGCAGATAAGCAGGCAGCGAAATAGACATATTGTAATACAGGCAGAGAGTTCAACCAACTCGAGAGTAAGTGCCCTGACATATTAAATTGAAAAAATTCGATGCGCACAAAATTTTATAGGTACACGCGACCCATATAGGGGATCTTACCGCAAGGCAAGCCGCTCGAGCCGACAGCACCGGATTCATGTTGGCGACCAGCAGGAAAGCAACGGAAATATTCCAGTCAGAAATAGTTTTGTGAAACAAAAAAGCCCAACAAGCAGTAGATCATGACATAATGCTCTGCTTCTATAGAAAGAAGTGTAGCCAAAGTGTTCACATGTATTTGTTTTTCAGACCCAACACACCCTATACCGGATTGTTTTCAATGGCCGAATACAAGTTTCAATTAATTGAAGACGAATTAAGCGTAATTACAGGATGCAGTCGACTGTGGCGTTACGTCCGTCAGGGGCTGTCTGTAGGTCAACATTTTGACACGCAACCCTCAACAAACGTTTACAACCCTCAACAAACCGAGAGATGAGAGATCGTGCGGATTGCCGAATTTGCAGGCTGGCATTGGAAAAAAAACCTGAAAATTAGTCTTTTGCCCTGATACTCCGCGACTCTCGTAAATGAAAAAAAAAACCAATCCAGTTCTCCAGCCTTTGGAATTCCATCGCAGCATTCTGCGGCAATGAGCCGATACTTTACGATGGTACGAGCACAGCGGTCGATCTTACACAACTGACAGGCCCGAACGTCGTTCCGGAACTAACTCCGATAATAGATAGCGCGATGTTCAGACAAGCAAACGAACAGGTAGACAAGACAAAGCAATAAAGAGACAGACAGACATGTTCAGCTTCAGACATTAGAAACATCGATATACAGACAGACGGACATATCGGCAGATGGACTGAACGACAGCCAGATAAGTAGATATGCAAACAAACAGACAGGCGGTCATACCTACAGACAGACAGACAAACAGACAGACAAACAAACAGACAGACAGACAGATGGAAAGAACAGAACGACTGGAAGACAGGCAAAAGCCACAGGCAGGTACTGTACATGTACAAGTTATACGATATCGCATGAGCAGTTAAGTTTACAGTTTCATTATTTCAATTTTTCAATGTTACAATCAACAGATCGAGATCCGCTACACACAACCACCGGTAGTCGGAAAAAATCACAAAAAATCTACTCCCGCGAGGAAATGGACCCACTAGGCGTGGCATCTCGGCGCTTTGGAAGCTTCTGTTTGGAATGGAAGGCGACAAACCATTTCTTCATGGGATATTTCTCGTACAGCGTCGACATGACGCACTCCAAAATCACATAAAAAAGCCGGCGATTCAATCTGTAAAAACAATACAGAGTTAGACAGACCAATAAGAAAAAGCGAGACAATTAGATAAACCACTGTCCTCTTCGATAGACGGAGAAACAAACGAACCGACAGAGAAAACAACCAGACAAACAATTAGATAGCTGACTTGCCTGACGACAGAGACAGAAAAGGAAAGCAGACAGAAAGACAGACAGACAGACAGATAGATAAACAGGCAGACAGACATACCGACAAACACACAACCTGACAAAGAGGCAGACAGATAGATCAATAGACAGATAGACAGCTACACCAAGACGCTGAAAAGAAAGGCAGAGAGGCACATCACTTACGCGGAATGCTGAAGCATATCAAACGAACGCAACGCGCCCCTCTTTACTGTTTGGCTGCCCATAGTTGCCTGCAGCTGCTCCGTGGTCAGTGTCAGCAACACCGACTTGGCACACACCCGTGCCGCGTATTTAGCCCGTTCATCTCGCGGTGCCACTGGATCAGGGGCCATCCCACCGGGCCAGAGGGCGTGCTTCAAGGCACCCAGAGCCTTCGCGATCTCTTTGGTTGATGTTAAGTCGTCAACATAGTCGACAATCATCTTGTTGATTTTGTCACCGTAAACGGCTTTCAATGTGCCCTTTAGAATGGTGATGACCTGGCTGCGCAGCCAGAACTGGGTCGTATTCTTCAGATCGAAAATCTCATCCATCAACACCATCCTGTAGGAGGTAAAAAAATAATCCGTCAGGGACACGGTCAGTCAAGCAGACCGATAGACAAACAAACACCCAGCCAGGTAGACAGATAATTAGATAGGTAGTCAAAGAGACAGACAGGCAAAGAGACAGACATACAAGCGACATACAAACAAACAGATAGTTAGGCACATAGATATACAGACAGCCAGATCGGTAGACAGAGAGGGAGACAGACATACAGGCAGACAAAACAAGCAAGCAAGTAGGCAGGCAGACACACACACACAGCCAGTTAGACAGACAGATACGGAGCAGACAGGCAGTCGCGCTCACATAATTCGCAGGGGGATGTTTTCATTGAGATCAGAGTCGTCGCGCATGGAGGATGGCGACCCGCTGCCCGACTCAATACTGAGGAGGTTCATGAAGCCGTCCCGAAGGGTGTCGGACAGTTTGGCCACATTTTGAGGGACTGAGCGCACCGCGTTAGTCATGGAGCGAACGGATGAGAGGACGGGATGGACCACGCTGTCCAGCTTGCGTTCCACTTCGTTGCGGGACATTTCGTACTTTTTCAGAGCGAGAAAGTTGAACATCATCTCGGCAAGACCGTCGTTGTTCTTGAGAACGTCTTCGAAGAGGAGCGTCTGCAGGTAGAGGTGGAGCTCCTGCTTGCGGCGCGACAGAACCTCGCCGGCCATGTTATTGATCTTTTTGCCTGGAACAAAACTTGTGATAAAGCCAGTAAGGCAAAGTCAGGAGTGAATAACCAAGAAAGTTCAGACAGCCGACACAGACAGACATATAGACAGGCAGGGTAAGACACACAGACAGGATGATTAGGGAGGCAATATCACACAGACAACAACACCAGAGATAGACATGCTTGACAGAAAACACTCAGACACATTGTGACAACATTCAGTCATGCGAACTACTCAGGCAACATCACAGACAAGAACAGCCAAACAAGTCTAGGATATTTAGACATGTTAACTACTCGGGCAAGATCACAGACAGGCAAAATTTAAAACATTCAGACATGTTAACTAAAGATGACAACAGCTCGCAAACACACAGCAGGCACAGATAGATTAGAGAGAATGCCATTCAGACAGGCAAACTACAACAAGAGGAGTCTCACATACACACACTACAGGAATAGGCTAACAAGACGGAAGATAACTTCCAGACGAGACAACGGAAGTAGGCATCAACGCGCAGGCAGACCCTCGAGACACAGACAGACACAATATAGACAGCTAGGCAGGCCGGAGTACCGGTGGACAAAAAGGCATGTAATCCACCTACCGGGAAAGTTGAGTCCGGTCAAATTCGGGAACCGCTTCTCAATCTGCACGTGCAGATCGTGAAACTCCATGTACCGCCGATAGACCGTCCACATACTGCCCCTCCCATCGGGGTACTGAGCCGTCACCTCAATACAGTAGTTGGTGAAGTTCTTCCGGGTAAACTGATCACGACTATCCACGGTGGAGACGACATTGGCTGTCAGTCGACTAGCAGTTGGCGTTTTGTTCTCTTGATCCCCATCACTGGGATGCTTTTCGTCCTCTTCCATCGGACGGAGCAGATTGAGCTCCCACAACATCTTCCAATACTTGTCCGACTGCTCAAAGGCGGTGAAGTAGTTGTCGCGAATGATGCCGTAGATCTTGTTCTGCATCTCCATAAACGCCTC
>LRSR01008839.1:0-14580 GCA_001579985.1 Hypsibius dujardini | reverse complement strand
AGACCAGTTTGCCGTGCTTCAAAAGTTTAGTGATTGTAGTGCGTGTTAAAAATGCTTCGTAAATTATCTTTGGAAATGCGTCACTCCATTTTGACCTTGCACACCCTTAAATATTCGGCTACCGAAATTGTGAATGCACTATCCCTTCGGAATATCGCTGTTTCGAAATCGGGAGTCAACAAAGTCACTAGGGTAAATACAGCGGAAGAAGCCGGCCGACCCAAACCACCATCAAAAGCGACGAAGTCCGGCAAGGCAAAAGTGAGGACTGCGGCCACGACTGGACCCAACCCACAGACTCAATCTCAGATCGCTCTTGAGCTGGGAGTATCGCAGGCCACCATTCAGCGCGTCATCAGCGAGGAATTGGAGGGGAAGGTGCGAAAAAAGTACAGAGTGCACGGGCTGTCGGATGCGATGATTCAACAACGCCTCGCACGAGGTCTACGCTTCCTGAATTGGATCAGCGGTCGAAAATGGGAAAATGTCTTGACAATTGATGAGGCCTGGGTGTACCTCACCAACTGCAAAGGACGACGGAGGATTTACTACGAATTCCGGGGAGAACGCACGGAGGAAAGTTGGACAAAGTTCTGGAAGGAATCTCATCCTAAAGGCGTGATGTTCGTTGCGGGAGTCTGCAATCGCGGGAAGACTACGATTCGTTTCATCGAACCAGGTGCAAAAATAAACCCCAAGTACTACATCGAGAAAGTACTCACGCCGATGTTTCGGGATGACGTGCCTCGTTTGTTCCCTGGGAAGCTTTTGAAGAAAGCCGTTTTCCACCATGACTCCGCCCCCTCCCACGCATCGAAACTCACACAAGATTGGCTTCGTTCGGCTCCAATTCGGTTCGTTCCGAAAGAGGATTGGATGGGCAACAGCCCTGATTTGGCTCCGATGGATTTTTGTGTGAACGGGATTTTTAAATGGGAATTGTTTAACAAAGCTCCGACTACTGTCATAGGCTTGAAACGTGTTATGTCTTCAGTGTGGTCCACGCTTGACCAGCGCAAAATTCATAGAGCTCTCAAATCTTGGCCCGGTCGCGTCAAAATGATGATCGAGAAGGGCGGTCATCATATTGAACACATTTTGAGTGGACATAAGAAGTTTTAGTATTTATTTTGGAATTAATAAAAATCGGCCACAAACAAATGAATCGGCCTCTGTAATTCCTGGATCACATTTCACTGAATTTACTGAATTGAAGAAAGAGCACATTCCTCAAAGCAGAATCAAATTTTCGTGTGAAACCATAATTTTAATGCGCAACAAATACCCTAGTGGTTTCAGAGGCTGCGAATAAAGACCGCCCTTCAAATTGATGAGGTAATTATCAGGGTTTTAGGACAGAGCTTTACGCTGGGGTTGAAGCAGTCGAATTTATGTCAGTTTGATATGAAATTCCAGTAATGAATTGCGAAACGCGCGCAACAAGAGTTTTCAATAATTGAAAAGTGAACACTTGTGTAACTTTAAACTTAGCCTTAATTTAATCCCGGGACTGACGGCTCGAGTAGCACTTGGCACTGAGCGTGCTAAGTGCTACTCGATCTGTCTCAGGGTAAAAAGAGTTTTAATTAATTGTCGAATTAAACTGAAACTAAATCTGCCCCATGTTGCATCATTATTAAATTAAAATAATCAATCATGGAATTCATTTTATTGGAATTGATGCGCTTGTCGTCAATGATTGTGAATTTGAGGGCGAAAACGGGCATTTTAATTTATGATTTTCTTATCGGCTTCAGCACTAAATAAAATGTGTATGAGAGGTGAATAGTGAGCCAATATGTAGCGTCACTTGGTGCGGCTAAAAATTTGACCATGTCGGGCCGCCAACATCCCAAGCAGTGCCGTCAAAGCTTCACGGTAGTCCGATCCCATGGCGTAAAAAATGACCTCACAAAGGAAACAGACATTTAAATAAAAAAACATCAAATCAGTGCAACATGAAAGATCTTTTTCTTCAACTTCTTACCGGGTTAAATGCCATCCTCACGACCAACGTTACACGCATCCACCAATTAACACTCTGAATTGCCATCACCTTGGGCCATCTGGAGGTGAGGATAGGGGCGGGGCTATTCCACAGAAAGTACCATACAAAGGAGGCAATCAGCATTCGAGCCACGGCCATTCTCCGTTCGGACGGTATTATTCCCACCGTTTTTGGTAGTCGTTCTTCTCCCATCACTGACCGCGGTTGAATCTTCCTTTTTCGGTAGAACTTTAGAAAAGTCGTTTGCAATAAAATGATTCCACACGAAGATCCTATGATGGTGTAGGGCACGTAAGTGCTGACAGCAAGCGCAAAAACACCGTAAGAACTCACCACGTCAATCTTCGTGTGGCAGTGCCCGTTGGACATGGCGAAACTGCCGGTCACACCAAACGCCGTGGGAACCTGCAAGTTTCTCTCGTCAGATAATCGCAGAAGAAACAACAGAAAATCCTCTCGTAAAAAAGTTGTTCACTTTCCCGACGTTAAACAAATTTTTTTAATTGACCTGGCCTTTTAGCCCCTTTTTTTAAGCGGAATTAGATACCTGCACGCTCAACCCAATCACCCAGCAGAAGAGGATCATTCCATGGGTGATTTTTTTAGCAGCAAAATAACGGTAATGCTGAGGAAAGCACACGGCGACAAACCGGTTCAATCCCAAGCAAGATTCCGTCCATGTTCCCGCCACAAAGGTCACAGTGTATGCACAGTACACGTATGTGCACATTTCCCGGGGTAGATTGTAGCCCAGGGCGTGAGCCAACGGCATGGCGGTGTTGATGGGTACGTGAACGAAGCATGAGACGAAATCACAGGCGACCAAATGGGCGATGAGGATGCCTGAGCCAGCGCGAAGACGCTTGTTCACGTACACAAGAAGAAGGATGGAGAAATTAAGGATGCTGCCTAAAACGGTGAGACCGATTCGGGCGCCGAACCAGGCAGCGATGGACGTGAATGAGAGGTCGTTCGAAATGATCCTTTCTGAGAAGTTCTGAGACCTATTCATGCTGTGGTATGTAAAAGCGAAGCGGTACGAATGGTCAAGCTAAATTTAACTGAAAAAACTAAAGTAAAACTGAAATAAAACTTTTAGCAACTAATCTCTCCGTTCAAGTATTTATAAATGACTAAAAAAATTTTTTAGTTTCAGTTGCTGAAAATTTAAACGGGTTAACCTAAAATAAACTAAAATTTGTGAACTAATCTCAACTAAATTAGCCTAAAACGACTTGGTTCCTAAAACAAACTAAATAACAATTTATAATGCCTGAAGGGACGATCTTTTATAGATCTTTATAAACGACATCCTGACGCCGCCAGTAATCTTACATGCGCATGTGAAAACCTATGCCGTGGGATCGGGTTCCTTAGGCCGTCAAGAATTCGCCGAATGCAGTGCATTACATACAGAAAATCATGTCATGTTGCGACAAAGACCTTCGTTATCTGTATTATCAGGTTTCGCATGCCCCTGGGTAACAATCCCAGCGCATATCTTGCTATGCTATCATTCCTCGGAACATATAGTGTAAACACATTACAGACTTGACCTTAACACCTTACATTAATATGTCTAACACCCATCAAGCAATTTTGTTTTAGTCGAAGTCACTCGATTCGTCCATCCTTCTACCTGGGAATGTCATACTTAATTAGGACTAAAGTTAATACGCGTTTCATTAATTTAATCTTCCTCCCCCCCCGCATGCTTGCTTTGCCTCCGAAAGAATATTCAACGGAGATCGAATGCGCTCAGCATCCTACGAACTCGTTTATATCGAGCATAAATATTTTATTCAAACAATTATTCCTTGTAAGGATCTACATTTATGTAAAATGTAACTGGTGAGATCATTTGACCCTATAAAACCTGGAATTCCAAGACTGCAATCATGCCCATGCCCATCTGAATATTTAAGCGGTTGAGGCTACGCAGACTGTTTGCATCTTCAAATAAACATTCGGTTCAATCAAACCCTAAGCACCCATTTTGTTTTCATTCCCATTCTCTATTTGTTAGCATTAACCCAATAAAGAGTTCCGAAACAATGGTCTAATTGACAGCCTCCCCAGAACTACCGGAAAACAAGAAAGCCACAAGGTATCACCGCACTTGCCATCTCATGGGCGAGAGGTAGATCCGCTGAAAGGATCACCAATAACAGCTTTTGCCAATAGTATTAAGATTCCGCTGACGCTTGAGCTAGCACCAGCTACTGCAGACAGCACAGCAATCGTTTCCGCTTTCACAATATTGCCACTCGCTTTCATGATTAACGCCAGCTACGCTATTCATAAACCTACTTCAATACCACATACAAACAAAAAAGCCAGAAGCTGGTGACAAAATATTTTCGAATTGGACGAAGAAATACAACACAACCACCTCCTTTCTGCCATGTAAATTAAACGGCAACACAAACCGTGAGCTTTGTTAAGCTTTTCAGATCTATATTACCATTTGGTGAGTTATAAAACAAAATCTATAGAAAAATTTAGCGGATAGTTACGCAGCATATTATGTCACTAGCAGTACGCCATAACACATGTAGCGATTGCAGTATGTCACTATGTCATTATGATATATTGTATGCTACACTGATACACCTTGCTTTCAACGCTAGTATTATTGAGTCATTATGTCATTATGATATGATATGCTAGCTTAGCATACCCTGTCAGATGCTCATGTCATTGTATCATTGTCATTACGCTATGATATATGCTAGCCCGGCATACCTTGTCAGATGATTGGGTTGTTGTGTCTTTGTATCATAATGTCATTATGAAATGATATATTCGCTAGCATGACACACTATGTCTACACCTTCTAACTCCTTCGTCAATATTTCAGTATGTCATTGCCGTATGCTGTGCTAATATCAGTTAATTTTAATATATTTGTTGTTCTTCGCAATTTTTTTTGATGTCATTCTTCGTTCTTCTGCTTACCGTTGACATTAAACAGCTAATGTTATATGTGAGCCCTTTACTCCGTTAACCTATGTGCCCATCAGTTTGTGGTCTGTAAGACTAGTCGTACGTCCATCGGTCAAGGTGGGTGGAACAGATAATTTTTACTCTTAAAAAATTAAATAAGAAATGATTTGTGGTTTCTGACGTATTTACCTGACAAGGGAACATTTACCTGCGTCAGTTTGAGATCGGGCCTAACTTTTTTTTATGGATACGTACTATCGAACCGTGATTTTAAAAATTTGACTGTTCCCCCCCTTCCGTTCCCTGTTTGAGATGGAGAAAAATCGGGGAGGATTCTTATTGCAGCAGTTGCTTTAAAACTTTTACTAGAGCAATGATTGATTGAATCACAAAAATTATTTTCTTCGTTTACTCATTTAACGATTGAGGCAAACAAAAATTTATGCGACAAACGAGTCGCGGCCACAGAAATCAAAACCGGCCTCTTCAATTCCGTTCCAGCAACAGCTAAAACAGAGTTTTGGTAAACCAGTAGCAACGGATAGAAAAACAGCGGTATAAGACGACGACAAGGTTTTGCAAAATCTCGAATAACAAGTCTGTCAAAATATTAAAAAAATTAACCGAATAATTTAACTCCTTATTTACGATTTGATGGAGTGCAACTTTCCTGATGAACGCTTTTCGTTAATGAATGTTACTGTACTGTGCTTCATCAATCAATCAACGGTATTGCGAAACCATTACAGTGGCTGCAGCAATAGGAATCTTCCCCGATTTTCTCCATCTCATGCAGGGAACCGAGGGCGACCAGTCATATTTTCTAAAATTATGGTTTGATAATAAGTATCCATAAAAAAAGTTAGACCCGATCTCAGACTGATACAGATAAATATTCCCTTGTGAGTTGGGCAAAAAAAATAAAAATAAAAATAAGATTTACCGCGCCACATTTTGCCATGGACTCGGGCTTGATTGATTGATTTATCATCACGTTTCAAATTGTTTTTCCTTTCCCTTCACGCTCTCTTGGGGGCGCCCCTGAGGGTTCGATTGGGGTCTGGACCCCTGGCATTATCATTCCATCCGAAACTTACTTTTAATAACAAATGTATTTTAAATTAAAATAAATAACAGATTTTTAATATTGCACATTTATTAAATGACATTTTTTGTTTACGTGAATTATATTTTATCTTTTTGTTATATTTAGTTTTAATATTCACCTTAACCCCAAATATATTTTTTAGCAAAAATAATATTCTGGTTCGAATGGCAGTGCCAGGGGTCCTGACCTCGGCCACCCCTTAGGGGCGCCCCTAGGGGAGTTGCTTGGTTTGCCGTTGCCACCACTGATAAACAAAACGCGCCTCTGATTCCATCCAAGATTTTATTTGAAATCGACTGGCAACGCCCACTCGAACCGGTTTTACCGGTAGACGATTCAGCGCACCGAGCGACTCCGAATCTCTTACCGCGTTCACACACACACACACACACACGCGCACGCACGCGCGCGCAAGCAAGAACTCGCTCTCTCGATTCGCGCTTAAGAAGAAGAAACGTGAAGCGAACGATTGTCGGCAGCATGGAAAACTCTTCTTACAATACAGTTCACCGCGAAGCAAACTGTCAACGATCGTGACGCAGTCCATACATGGACAACAGAAAGTGAGGGAGATGGCGAACCGAAGCGCCAGGGTGAAGGCGAAATCGCTCATTAGAAAGCGAGAGTTATTCTCTTTAGTCTTTTATCAACGCTTCTGTCCACTTTCTTCGCTCGTCCTTGTGAGGAAATCTTCCGCAAATTAAAACGTAAGTCCAAATTCTCTTGAAGCAGTTGAAGTCTCTGCGGAATTCGTCTTCAACTCTGATCAGCTCGATTTTTTAAGTTTGCAACAGGAAAATCAATCAATCACTTGCTCATCAGTTGCACATAAGTAACGGCACGAAAATCTTCGACCAACTTGATTAAGCGAATTGTAAAACAAAGATTAAAACCATTTGGTTTTGAGATCTTTAAGTTGAAGATGAAACAAAAACGCAAAATCGAAAATCTTGAAATGTTCATCCGTATTTTAGGAACATACAAGCTTTTCTCACGGCCTTCGAGTAAGTTGCTGCCACAACTGATTCCGCCTCTCGAAATCTCGAAATCTCGAGTGCGAAAAAATGCACAAAAATTTTCCGCGTTAATCTCCTTGAAAATTCTAATTTCGATCGAATTTCGTGTTATGAAGTTGATCAACTCGAGAGAGAATGCATTTTTTTCTCACTGAAATGACTCATTTCACAGCTGAGCTTCAGTCATGCCGCCTATTCGAACGGAGGAGGACTATTACCCGCCGGTCAACCGCATAACTCATTACCCGAAAGCTCCCGCCGCGGTCCGTCGAGAACCGAGCATCGCCACCACGGGACAGACAGTCCGCGCCACCGATCAACGCATCCATTCCTACACGAACGCCAAGAATCAGCATCTCCAGGAGCAAATCCCCCCGACCAAGCCATATATCGGACTAAGGAGAGCTTATCGACCCGGCTACGCGATATGCGTCATCATCGGCGGGATCATCAACCTCGTCAGCGGGATCATCATGACCGCGTTGGCCTATTCCGCGCGCAGCGACCTCGACAACGATGCGGTGAAGGTGCTGAAGGTGCTCGGACCAGTGGTCATCGTCATTGGCATTATATTTCTGCTCTGCGGTCTGGTGCTGCTGTTTCATTTCCGGAAAACGCAGGCCGAGGAGAGAGAGCTGCGGGACAGGGGGCATGGATTTTACGACAGACCCTCGCACAGTACGCATAGTCATAGGAGGAGGAGGCATCGAGCAGAAACCAGACCATCCAGTAAGACCAAATGAGTTAGACACGCCTAAAGCAAGGCAGGCAGACAAGTAAACAGACACACAGTCACACAAACAGACAGACACACAGTCACACAAACAGACAGACACACAGACAGTCACACAGACACAAAGGCAGGCAGGCACACATGGAGACAGACAGACAGACAGACAGACAGACAGACAGACAGGCAGGAAGGCAAGCAGTCAGACAGAGTTCTCGATGCAAAACGGATCAAACGTTACCTGAAATGTCGCTTCGAAACTCAATTAAGAAACAATTAAAATCAATCACATAAATAACCGCGTTGATTTTGTAGGAGACCTACCTGTCTACTCGACAGACGCAGCCTCAATCCCCACACAGGCGGAGGATTACAGTTTGTATGACGAAATAGCTCGCACGTCTCACCGGCGCCAGCAGACACCCCGAAGGCCTCCGCCTGCTCCGTCGTCGGTGGAGCCAGCCGGTGGTGACTGGAAATATGTCAGCGACATTAAAGACGCCACGCTTTCACCGAGTCGGTATCCGAGGGAACTCAGGCGAAGCGAACGGCGACCGGGAGAAGACGCGCATCAGTATCGGATGTATCCCTATGACAAGTCCTATAAAACCGGAAACGGCGCTGCTCTACCGCAACACATTCCCAACTCGGGGAAGCCGCCTCGCATAAGGAACAGCTACCCACCCCGACAACAGGAACCTTTGCAGCGATATTAATCCCGCCAAAAAAAATGAATTATTACTCAATGTTATTTTTCTATTTTTTTGTGAAATTTTTTTATTATTTTTCTATAAATAAACTGGCTAATTGTACTCGGTTCAGTTTGACTTTTAATTACCGCTGTTCTGTCTGTATTCTTCTGTTTCTCAATTTGTGCGTTATGTTCGTTTATTTGTTCGGTTGTTCTTTTCTTCGTTCGTTCGTTCTCACGTTTGTTCGCTCCGATCATACATAAACGAATAATGAAAATGTAGAAACATAATTCTGTTCTGTTCCTTTGGTTCTGTTCTTTCGGTTCTGTTCTGTTCTCTTTTGATCGATTTTCCTGATCTACAAAAACATGTGCGGAACAAAACTAGCCCATCAGACTAGAGTAGCGATTTCATACTGTTTTTGTTCCCTGTTCTGTTCCTTCGGTTCTGTTCCTTCGTTTCTTTTCTGTTCTCTTTTGTTCGATTTTCCTCATCTACAAACATGTGCGGAACAAAAGTTGCCCATCAAACTAGAGTATCGATTTAATACTGTTTTTGTTCCCTGTTCTGTTCCTTCGGTTCTGCTCCTTCGGTTCTGTTCTGTTCTCTTTTGTTCGGTTTTCCTGATCTACAAAAACATGTGCGGAACAAAACTTGCCCATCAGACTAGAGTATCGATTAAATACTTTTTTTGTTCCCTGTTCTGTTCCTTCGGTTCTAATCCTTCGGTTCTGTTCTGTTCTCTTTTGTTCGATTTTTCTGATCTACAAAAACATGTGCGGAACAAAACTAGACCATCAAACTAGAGTATCGATTTAATACTGTTTTTGTTCCCTGTTCTGTTCCTTCGGTTCTGTTCCTTCGGTTCTGTTCTGTTCTCTTTTGTTCAATTTTTCTGATCTACAAAAACATGTGCGGAACAAAACTAGCCCATCAAACTAGAGTATCGATTTAATACTGTTTTTGTTCCCTGTCGGGTCTCTATCGTTCGCTCTGTATACATTTAGTCAGACATGTCTGAAAGAGAAACACAGAAACTTAATTAAACTCTAAAAAATAAATTCTGTCAAGAAGAGGTGAATAATTCAGTAGCGTCCGCCGTTTTGAAGGGTTGTCCCGTTAGACCGGTCCACCGGTCGCTCCAGCCGCTCGTCGACGTGTTCTGCTTCGGCACTGAACGCCAAGTTGCGGTAAGTGAGATTTTGCGTGGTGTAGTTTCGACGGACTTTCTGACGGAGTGCGTCTTCGACGTCAGAGCGTCGAATATCTCGCCAACGTTTGAAGGAAGGACGGTCCAATGCCTTCGCCACAAGTATTTGCACAATAACTCGCTGCAAGACAACAGGGCTGCTTTACTGTTCCGATTAAAAGCGTGAAAGTGTGTTTATAATTTGAGTATCTTCCTAAGATGAATCGATTTTGGGCGCCTTACATCAAAAAAGACAGCAGCAACCAGATAGCCAAGGGCAATGCCGAGGAAAATGAAACGCGATCCGAAGGCGGATTGGTCAACCACAGACATCTACAATCAATAGGCAGTCGATGAGACATTCTGTCTGTCTGTCTGTCTGTCTGTCTGAATGTCTGAATGTCTGAATGTCTGTCTGAATGTCTGAATGTCTGTCTGTCTGTTTGACTGTCTGTCTGTCTGTCTGTCTGGCTGTTTGTCTGTGTGTCTGTGTGTCTGTGTGTCTGTGTGTCTGTGTGTCTGTTTGTCTGTCTGCTGTGTGCTGTATGCTTGTATATCCGACTGTTTGCGTTGATTTGTCTATCTGTCTGTGTGACTTTCCACCTCTGCCTGTGTATCAGTCTACTGTTTGTTGAAGGTGCGTGAATTAAGTCCGCTTGCTCAGTCTATCTGCCCGGATTTGTACAGCTAAGGGTGTTTCGGGTATCTGGATGTGCGTGCTTCGTCCGACTAATTCGACTAATGACTTCATTCAGAATCCTGTTAGCACTTACCCCAAACATGGACAATATTCCGTAAGTCGGTCCCAGCATGCACGTTAAATCAAACGCAATCATGCCTAGCGCCACGGCAACGTGTATATCTATATAATATACCAAGCAGCATTGTAATACAGTGCTATAACGACGACCATTAGGAAAGTCAGATGGAATATGATTCTACAAGAAGTGGTTTGTCTGTCGATCGATTTGCCTGCCTGACCGCTTTTCTCATTGCATGCGTGTTAACCTGTTTGTTTTTCTACCTAGGCTATCAAGCTTGTCTTCTACCTGTCTATCGATCTGCAATCCTGTCTGTCTGTCTGTCTGTCTGTCTTGTGTCTGTGTGTCTGTGTGTCTGTGTGTCTGTGTGTCTGTCTGTGTGTCTGTGTGTCTGTGTGTCTGTCTGTCTGTATGTATGTTTGTCTGTCTGTCTGTCTGTCTGTCTTGTGTCTGTGTGTCTGTGTGTCTGTGTGTCTGTGTGTCTGTGTGTCTGTGTTTGTCTGTCTGTCTGTCTGTCTGTGTGTCTGTGTGCCTGTGTGTCTGTGTGCCTGTGTGTTTGTGTGCCTTCCCGCCCGTTAACATACAGTTCGTGTAAAATGGTCTCCGAAAAGGTGGTCCAGCAGCGAAGATAAACGACAGAAAGACGATTTGCAGGATGCCCACGACAAAGGTTGCGTAGCGTTCGCAACCGTTCCCCAGGGTAGTTCCCGCGCCGTTCATTCCGCCGCCGTCATCCCCCGCCAAGGCTCGCACGACCGACGTATCACACGGCAGTGTCTGGACGACTTTGAAGGCGATGATCTGTGCAATGAGGATGAGGATCACGTGACCGACCAGGGAGAACAGCGCTTGGAAAGACTTCAAACTCGACGGTGGATGCGCGCTTGTGAGCTGATGATACGGCAAGGCGAATGCGATGACGATGGCTAAGATCGTCAGCTCAAAGAGGTCTTGATAGAGGAATTGCCAGTCCGTCAAGGTCACACCAGTCTGTCAACAACCCAAGAAATTGACAAAAGGTCACACCAGTCTGTCAACGATCGAAGACATTGACAAAAGGTCACACCAGTCTGTCAACAATCGAAGACATTGACAAAAGGTCACACCAGTCTGTCAACAATCGAAGACATTGACAAAAGGTCACACCAGTCTGTCAACAACCCAAGAAATTGACAAAAGGTCACACCAGTTTGTCAACAATCGAAGACATTGACAAAAGGTCACACCAGTCTGTCAACGATCGAAGACATTGACAAAAGATCTGACATGCGTGAAGGGCAACAGGTGAAAAAACAAACATACCCAGTACAGCAACAGCACAGCGGTGAATTGAGTCATACTATATGTGGCCATGAGGAAAAATATCTGAAAGATAATTTTCGGAGGGCAATTAAACATTTTCGATAAATCTGCGCCTTGGTCTCAATATCCGTGGTAGTCTTTTAACATGCCTTTCTGTTGCGTCTTCTGTTATCGCTTTGTCTGCCTGCCTGTTTGTCCAACAGCATCTTTACTTCTCTATTATGTGGATTTACTAATACACACCCCAAAAAATGTCACTAAGGCGCATCGTCCCTCCCGGAGCACATGAGGCACACAGGCAATGCTAGGATTGGTGCTAGTAAACGGTGCAGCTGCCGCGGCTTCCGATTCCGACAACGAAATCCCCGCATGAGCCGCCCGAAGAGCCTGATAAGACCAAAGAGTTACTAGCATACACGTATGTCTGCCTGCCTGCCTGCCTGCCTGCCCGCCTGTCTGTCTGTCTGCCTGCCCGCCTGTCTGTCTGTCTGTCTGTCTGTCTGTCTGTCTTTCTTTCGTTCTACCTGCCTGGCTGTTTCTTTGTCATTGAACTCACCCCACAGTCGTTCGCTCCATCACCGCACATTGCGACCTGATAACCAGCGCCCTGAAATTGTTCAACCATAAACTGCTTCTCCAACGGGGAAACCCTCGCGAATACCGTGCCCTGAAGCAGAACCTACGCAAAAAATGCGTTAATGTATGAGGACCATGTTTGTTTACTGGCGAATACTGTAAATTGAGTGCGGCGCACTTACTTGTGACATGAAAACAGGATGGAACTTGCGTATAAGTTGCAGGGTATCACCGGTCAGGCCCAAAACATCAGTGGAGACTGCTGCTTCCGTGTGTCCGTTGGGAGCATGGCTTAGCAGGAGTTTCTAAAACAAACCACATGGATTTCACAACATGTAACAGTCAGTCAGACAAACATCCAGACATTCAGACATCCTGACAAAACAGACAAACAGTGAGGCTAGCAGAAAGACAGACAGTCAGACAGGCAGACAGACAGACAGACAGACAGACAGACAGACAGACAAACAGACATCCAGACATCCAGACAACCAAACATCAAGACATCCAAACAGACACACAGACACACAAACAGACAGACATCCAGACATCCAGTTATCAAGACATTCAAACAGACAGACAGACAGACAGGAAATAAGGGAAGGCAGCATAAAGGTGCTAATCTAACATTACAGACCTTTCCTTCGTGACTGGGTTCCGGTGCTTCTGCAGCAACGGGCTCAAGACGGACGCTCTCTTCGTCCGCGTGGACGACACACAGATTATCCTGCGGACGCAGAATGCCGCAAGTTCGAGCCACCGATATGGCTGTGTACATATTATCCCCCGTCAACATGACGTTGCGGAAGTTGGCTTGGTAGAGTTCTTCGATCACGGAGGGTGTGTCTGGCTTGATCCGGTTTTCGAAAATGACCAGTCCGATGAACTGCAAATCCCTTTCCGCGTCTGACCTGTGTGAAAACGCTTAGCGAATCACACGGGAATTTCTGTTTGATACCCTGTCTAAACTAAGCAACACGTTTCAATAATCGTTTTAATGAAATCGTAAAAGATATTTAAACATCAAATATCGAGTTCCGTTTTACAGATTTCGTAATCCGCAATCCTTGCACACACCTGGGGATCTTGTTGGCTTCAAATGGATTTTCGGCGGTAAGAGGTTTCCAGGCCAATGCAATGACTCGGTTACCCTTGGATGAAAATTCTTCCAGACGACTAGCCCAATCCGACGGCACTGGAATCAATGGGAGGAAATTGATGCAACACAACTAACATAAAAACCTTGCTGCTACTCGATCTCACGTAATCTTGCCTACTTACCGGAAGACTTGTTGCACAGTGGAATGACCTTTTCGGCAGAGCCTTTAACGAATGACTCAAACCGCTCGGCCACGGAGTTGAAGACTATCACGCCCATCCGTTGAAACGCCGAAGCAAAGGGGAACTCCCGAAAGATGACCAAGCCTTGCTTGATCTGTTGCCAAAAAAAAGTTTCTCTGAGGACGTTTAGCACTGTGTGGACTGCACATGCTCTGCTTTTCTATCTGCGAAGGCTGTTTCTATGACCTTTCATTTGTCTGTCTGCCTGCCTAACCATCTCTGTGCCTGTCAGCTTTTCTGACTGTCCCTTTGACTGTTTACCTGTCTCTCTGTCTAGCTGTCTGTCTGTCTGTCTGTCTGTCTGTCTGTCTGTCCGTTTGACTGTATACCTGTCTGTCTGCCTGACTGCCTGCCTGTCTGCCTGTTAGTTTGTCTGTGTTTCTGTCTGAGTCTGTCTGGCCAGGGGGAATGTGTCAGAATGTGTTCGAACAACCCAATACCTACATCCTCGTCCGGAAGACGGGACACCGATCGCCGTCCAACGAAAGGCGAAGTCACAACGCGGAAAATAGTGTTTCCGAAACCGGGAAAGGTTCGTTCCGTGAGTTTCTACGATGAAGGCCGACAAAACAGAGACTGATCGTTTTGCATGACGGATCAGCTGTACAACCGTTCCCTTCTTACCCAATGACCGAATTGGAACATAATTAAATCCAACGGGTCGCCGATCAGATCGGCACTTTGGTCGCCAAGCCCCAGCTCTGGCTCTTCCACTGTCATCAGTGACAGCGAGTGGCACGTGGCCATGGCCCGAACCATTGGATCTTCGGAATCGCTGATCTTGGACTCTGCGGAGGAGACTTCATGGAACTTGGCCTCCTTCCCGTCGGAAGAGGAACTACTGGGCAAGACAGACTTCAAATCCAGACCGTCTTCTGTCAGGGTGCCAGTCTACAAAATTAACCTTCGAC
>LRSR01008838.1:0-14742 GCA_001579985.1 Hypsibius dujardini | reverse complement strand
CTGTCTGTCTGTCTGTCTGTCTGTCTGTCTGTCTGTCTGTCTGTGTGTCTGTCTGACTGTGGATCTGTCCGTTGCTTGGAAGTTTCGGTTAAAAATCATCTTGTTTCAGGGGAATCAAAAGCTCTGAGAGACAATCAAGACAAACTAGTCCGAAGACTAAGACTAGATAAAGTCAATGCCTTAAAAAAACTTGAAGACAACCATAAAGCTGATCTCGAGGCACTGGAAGCCAAGCAGAAAGCCAGTCATAGCATGCTCCTCCGCCAACACCAAGAAGACCAACGTGACTTGCTACAGACGGTCGGTCAGACGATGCAACATAACCTCGGCAAGGAGTACATCCACGAAATTCAGAAACTCCAGCTGCAGATAGGCGACTACGAGCGCCAACGAAATGCTTGTGAAGAGAGCTTTAAAGTTCTCACGGCAGAAAAAGAGGACGAGCACCGGATAGCCATTCAGACACTCGAGCGCCAACTCAGTCAGACAAATGAACAGTTCTCGGCATCCCAGGCGAGAATCACCGATCTCGAGACTGCACTGGACAAAGTAAAAAGTCAGCATCAGAGCCTGCGAGACAAACTCACGACCGAGGTCGCCGCAATGATGGACCGAAAAGACGCCGAGTATCGCGCGATGTTACCGATGGTGAAAGAGTCCGCTCGCCGGCTAGCTGCCGAGAAGCTAGACGCTTTTCAAACCATGTCAGCTTCCCATGTGGCCAAACTCGAGGGACAAGTAGAGGATTTCACCAAGATTATTCGAGAGTGCCGGGAAGCGGAGCAACGAGTACGCGGTCAATTGACGAAAGCGTTGCAGCGCAATGCAGAACTGGAGAACAGTCAAGCGTTCATACAGCGCCGGCTCAGGCAGTCGGAGGACCAGTTCAGGCAGTCAGAGGACCAGCTCAGGCAGTCGTAGGACCGGCTCAGGCAGTCGTAGGACCAGTTCAGGCAGTCAGAGGACCAGTTCAGGCAGTCAGAGGACCAATTCAAGCAGTCAGAGGACCAATTCAGGCAGTCGTAGGACCAGTTCAGGCAGTCAGAGGACCAGTTCAGGCAGTCGTAGGACCAGCTCAGGCAGTCGCAGGATCGGTTCAGGCAGTCGGAAGACCGGTTCAGGCAGTCGGAGGGCAGTAGCAGTTATGGGAATATGAATGCATTCTGGATATCCGCGTTCGCGACAAATAAGTCGGCAAAGTCATGACTTTGGTTTTTGTTGTTACATTTGGAGTTGAGAATTCCGTTTTCCTTAACTTTGACTGTAACTACTCCAAATTATAAATTTCACGATTTCAGACGTTCTCCCGCTCAGAATTCAAATTAGAAGCGATTGGTATCACCAAAATCTTAATTCGGTGCCAGGGGGCGGAGCTATGAGCCATTCTCAAATCGGACCGGAATTTTACTGTCGAAATCAAGAAAAATGCCAGAAATCTTCCAGTGTCTTCCGGATTTCGAAATTAAGCTCGGACAAAACTGCCGCAAGGCGGAGAAGCAACTGACCCAGACATTTCAAGGGACATAAAAAAAAACTAGAAAACAGCTCATTATATCAGCATCAACCAGCCACTTGTATCAATTGGATGATGCAGTGAAAAGTAATTAGGAAGATGGTAAGTTGTCTGGATCAGTCGGTCGGCATGTCTTGATGGCTGCTACTGCTGTTTCCGCCTCCGTTATTGGGCGTGGATTTAGTGGTGCCGACGGGAAGGACGGCGGATGGCTTGGTGGCCTTCTCCACCCGGACCGGCACCGGCCGCGGTCCGTACAGCAGCACGTAGGCACAGTGCCAGTCACCGCCGCCTGAAAGCTTCAGCACCTCCTCAGTGTAGACCGGAGTGACTTTTTCGTCGTCAAACTTCAGCCAAACATCGCCTAAAACAAACAAAAAAGATAAATTACTAATGAAACTACTATGAAAGGCTGAGCAACAAGACAGACAAACAGACAGGCAGGCAAGCAGACAGACAGACAGACAGACAGGCAGACAGGCAAGCAGACAGACAGGCAGACAGAGAGGCAGAAAAACAGACAGGCAGGCAGGCAGGCAGACAGACAGACAGGCAGACAGACAGACAGACAGGCAGGCAGACAGGCAGGCAGGCAGGCAGGCAGACAGAGAGACGACCGATCGACGGTGCCAACGGACCTGATCGGCGAACCCATGCCACGTAGTGACCGCTATTATTGGTGCGCCCCTGGTGCGTCAACACGGCCTGCAGCTCGTAGAATCCGGAATTGCTCGAGCCGGAATCTGTATGCCAGAGAAAGGCGTGAAATCTGATTCCCATGGAAGGAATTGTTGGTTTAATCACTTACCGTCGGGGAAAGATACTGGACCATCTTTCCACTCTAAATCCTCATGCTCGTCAATCTTAATAAAGCCGGCATCCTTCTCCGCCAACTGCGAGCTGCCCAGAGCGGTCACTCCGGGTGCATTGACGGTCACATTGGTTTGCTTGGCCAGTCGTGTGGCGGCAATGTCGCGCTGTACGGCACTCTCGTCGCGCTCCCGAAACTTTTCGCGATACGGCTGGAGCTTCTTCTGGAGGACTGGCGAGCAGAGATCGAAAACATCCAGAAGAAGGGGGAACTTCACGTCCTGCAAACACAATGCCACCCTGGTTGTGTTTTCGATCACGCACGCCCAGGCGGGCAGCTAGAAAAGCCTAGACATATATGCAGACAGGCAAACAGACAGTCAAGACGGCAGACATGCAAGAGAACAGGCAAAGAGTAACGCAGACAGACAGACAAACAGACAGACAGACAGACAGGCAGACAGACATAGACAGACAGACAGACAGACAGACAGACAGACAGATAGACAGACAGACAGGCAGGCAGATAGACAGATAGACAGATAGACAGATAGACAGATAGACAGACAGACAAGCAGGTGAGCAAACGGTAAGCAAGTCAGATCAGTAAGCAAACGGTCGTGCAGAGAGACAAACAAATATCCACACAAACCTTCAGCACTTTGGCACCGACAGCTTGGCGTTCTTTGTAATAAAATCGAACCATCTGCACAGTGAGGTAAGCTGGCAGTCGGGAAATTTTCATGACCTATACTAAAAGATAAGACTATTGATGCTTATTGACACCACCGATGAAGAGTTCGTTTGTGACCTTATCGAAGTCCGCATTTCGGCCCAAGGTCACTGCATTAGCCGAGACGACCTCCTTGAATCGGCTCGACAGACCAGCTTGAAGATACTTGATTTCTGAAAACGATCCACATAAAAAGTTGTTACGTCAGTTATTTTCCCTTCTGCACGTTTATTCGTCGGTCTAAGAGACTGCATGTCTTCTCAATTCTTGGGGCACGTGGTCAGTAGAACTTTTGTCTGTCCGTCTGTTTATCTGTCTGCCTGTTTGTCTGTCTGTCTGTTTGTCTGTCCGTCTGTTTGTCTGTCCGTCTGTTTATCTGCCTGCCTGTTTGTCTGTCTGCCTGTCCGCCTGCCTATCCGTCCGTCTTGATGTTTGTATTGGTCTGCCAAACGGGCAGTCTGCCTTTTGATCTGTCTCTACTACCGAAATCCTCCCAGAAGCTTTACCTCGGTCCAAATAACAATTCAGCTGCTGAAATTTATCTGTCTGGTGCTTTTCCGGCTCCGTCTCCGACTCCTTGCACTTCATGGTGATTTCAAATTCCCCCTCCAAGTACTGCTCCACAAAATTGGCCGCAGTGCTGGGCATGACGCCTGAATCGGCGGCAGGAGAAAGCGGCAGCAACTGCTTCTTGAGATTGGTCATCAGCTCGATCCACGCCTCATTGGCATCCTACCCGGCCAGGCACATCCGTTTACTTTGACGCACGCACTACTGCTATTATATCTGTCTCCCTGCCTGCCTGTTTATCAGTCTGTCTGTCTGTCTGTCTACCTGTCTGTCTGTGTGTCTGCCTGTCTGTTGTCTGCCTGCCTGCCTGCCTGTCTGTCTGTCTGTCTGTCTGTCTGTCTGTCTGTCTGTCTGTCTGTCTGCCTGTATGTCTGCCTGCCTGCCTGCCTTACATGTTGCATGAACCCGCCGTGATCTGACTGCTCGGCAAAACGAGGATACACCTTCCGCATCGTTTCCACCATCATCTAAAAATAATGCTTAAAGTGATGAAACTTCTCTTCCAGACGAGCCTAGATCTGTCGGGTATGAAACGCGGAATGCCAAAAGTCAAACTCACCAGAGGGATCATTCGGTTGGGGAAGCGATCCATATCATCATACAGACTCTTGATGGCTAAGCGAGAAGTGAAAAAACACTGTAAGTCCATGTAAACCCACTGGGAAGAGAGATGTCCCGCCGAGAAAGACCTTACCGGCCGTTACCGTCTCCGACTTCTCTTGGTCGGTCTCCCAGCCCGAAAACTGGCCGGAAAACCTGCAAGCATACCAGGTATTTTTAACCGGAATTATCGCACCAAAAAATGATAGTACAGACAGACAACCATACAAATGGGTAGATAGATATACAGACAGCCAGACAGACAGGCAGGCAGGCAGGCAGACAAACAAACAGCCAGCCAGATAGACAGACAAACAGCTAGCCAGACAGACAAACAGCTAGCCAGGTAGACAAACAGCCAGACAGACAGACAGCCAGACAAATAGACAAACAGCCAGACAGACAAACAGCTAGTCAGACAGACAAACAGACAGAAAAACAGACAGAAAAACAGACAGACAGGCAGGCAGACAGACAGACAGGCAGGCAGGCAGGCAGGCAGACAGGCAGGCAGAGAGATAACTTACTGTTTCAACGACTGACGCAGTTCGGGGACGGCGCGAAAGCACTGCAGGCTGGCGTTGAGGTAGCAAGTATTGCCGAGATTGACTAAACCGACCGGCATCTTCTCCTGCAACAACACAGACTACGATCAGAGAAAGCGAAAGAAGGTGATGTTATTGGTTGGCCAGGGAGAAGTACGGACATCGTCATCCATTGGGTCGTCATCGTCATCGGCACCTTTGGTGGCGCTCTGTGGCTTAGTTGGAATTCCCTCGGTACTGCCCATCATCATGACGCCGGCACCGTCCGTCAGTTTCACGTCTCCCCATGCCTGATCCTGTTGCATATATAAGAAACATCGGGTTAAACAGCGAATGGATGTCAAATTTAGCGCATTGTCTCTGCGCGCTGTTGGTAAATGTTTTTAATTACATTAAAAGAATAAATTTTACAATAAATAGTCGAAAAGCAATAAACACAGCGAAATCACTGAGGATTCACCCTAGAAAGTCATGGCTACTTGGCACATAGGACAATCAATTAATCAAGGGATTAACCACGCGGCGACGATGTAAATCAAGTAAATACAGCAATCAATCAAAAGACAAAAGCAATCAAAATTCCATCTTACCAGTTAAGTAATCAAACAATCAAGCGACCAGAGCAACGATAAAACTGGGATGATGTAAATCAAGTAAATACAGCAATCAATCAGAAGACATACACGCAATCAAAATTCCATCTTACCAGTTAAGTAATCAAACAATCAAGCGACCAGAGCAACGATAAAACTGGGACGATGTAAATCAAGTAAATACAGCAATCAATCAAAAGACATACACACAATCAAAATTCCATCTTACCAGTTAAGTAATCAAACAATCAAGCGACCAGAGCAAGGATAAAACTGCGGCGATGTACCTGGATCGTTTTTCCCTTGACCATGAGCTTCTGGCGATCCGGCGGGACGCCCGACAAAGCGTACAACTGAGCTGTAATGCAACAAATTGTCCCGTTGTGAAATTAAGCAAATTCGCAAGGATATCGTGGAGGGAAAGAAGAAGAAACAACAAAAAGCACCTTTAAAAATCTCGGGAGTGTCTTCCGTATTCACTTCCACGTCGTCAAACTTCTGCTTGCCCCACTTGACGTTCACTGGAAAGAACATTAAAAAATGCATAATTCTCGATGGTAAAAGAAATCGGGGGAGGAGTAAGGGATATGAACCTCTGACTGGAGGCATGCTGGAGTTGTCTTTTTTTTGGAAGGAGAAATTTTTATCCCGAATCCGCAAAAATATGCCCGTTGAGTTGGGCGAGTCTTCCTTCGAACGGGATGAATCAGAGTACAACAAAAATGGTGAAAGAAGATAGATGCCTAAGTTATAATTCACATCAATAGCGAACCCTGAAAAATAATGAGAAAGCAAAAACTGCAAAACTGCAAGCTGGCGACGGTTGATTTGATTGATCTTAACAGCTTCAATGGCACAAGACTACTCTGGATTGGTTGAATCGCTTTCGATCCTGAATCTGCAAACATTTTCAGTAAAAGTTTAGAAATAGCGCTAGTCTGTAGTAGTTTCTATTATGCAAACAATCGATTTCTACTTGGCCGGCCTGATACCATGTGAACTGCAAGCTGGCGACGGTTGATTTGATTGGTCTTAACAGGCTCAATGGCACAAGACTACACTGGATTGGTTAAATCGCTTTCGATCCTGAATCTGCAAACATTTTCAATGAAAGAGTAGAAATAGCGTTACTTTGTCATGTCGTCGATTGTGCAAACAATTGATTTCTACTTGGCCTGCCTGATACCATGTGAACTGCAAGCTGGCGACGGTTGATTTGATTGATCTTAACAGGTTCAATGGCACAAGACTACACTGGATTGGTTAAATCACTTTCGATCCTGAATCTGCAAACACTTTCAGTAAAAGTTTAGAAATAGCGCTGCTTTGTAATAGTTTCGATTGTGCAAACAACTGATTTCTACTCGGCCTGCCTGATACCATGTGAACTGCAAGCTGGCGACGGTTGATTTGATTGATCTTAACAGGTTCAATGGCACAAGACTACACTGGATTGGTTGAATCACTTTCGATCCTGAATCTGCAAACACTTTCAGTAAAAGTTTAGAAATAGCGCTGCTTTGTAATAATTTCGATTGTGCAAACAACTGATTTCTACTCGGCCTGCCTGATACCACGTAAACTGACGTGGAAGAATTTCGCCTTTCTGCTGTGCGATTTTTAATCAGCCGTACACTTGAACTTTTTCCTAGTTTAGATTATATTAATTCGCCACGTTTTCCGTGTCTGTGTGCGCTCGAATGTTTCGGAAGGAGAGAAAATAACCGGATATGGTAGATGGTTTTATCCAGCGACGTCTCTCCTCGGTTTTACTATTCTTCTACCGACTACCAGGAATCCGACAGCTGCTCATTTTTGCGCTGGAATATTTCGGCTGTAATTGTCCGTTCACGGTTGGAGACAGCGAGGTTCCTGGTGTGGGAATTTCGGTTGAATTAAGCGTTCACCCGTGACACGAGTTTACCGTAGCAAGCAATGCTAGCTTGATTGATTGCGCTAATCAATGGGATTCGATCAGGCGACCGCATTGCTGAGTGATTGATTGGTTGATTGCGCTAATCAGTGTGATTCGATCAGGCGACCGCATTGCTGAGTGATTGATTGGTTGATTGTGACTCTGACAAGTTTCTCCTTCCATTGCCGTAACAGCTGGTTGTGGTTGCTTATTTTGGTCTGAATCTACTGAGAAAATTATTTCTTTTCACGATGCTTTAATTGGATTCCCGGGTAATTGGATTGGAGTAATTTGAAACCAGGAGACGGATATTGTTTCTAAATTGTTTCGCATGGGGAATCAATGATTGATTGATTGATTGATTGATTGTCTTCCATCATCACCTTGCCTCTTTTCTTCCACGCACAGAAATTTTCTTACCTTCCTTTTTCGGAAGTTTCAACGCCCGATTGTCTTGCCTCAACACCCTCAAATCATCACTTGGGTTTTGTGCACCGGAAGGCTTATCCTTCTGCACAACCGGAAGCGAAAGCGATAAGCACCGGTTTGTTCATTTAATCCTGCGGTTGATTGATTGATTGATTGAGCGAAACTGACCGGAAATTGGATTATGTCGTGTCTTCCCTCATCGCCGGCCGCACAATGACCCCGACCGCTGATTCCGCCGTGGATGATGTATCGCAATAACTCCTTCCTCATGGATGTCGCGGAAAAAGCTACCGTCTACCGGGTGGGCAACTCCACCATCCGGCTGCAGGGGAAAACGCTGTTCGCTTTAGTTGCCGCCGCGTCGTGTGCCGTCCTCTTCATCCTCTACGTCCTCTTGCCCGGCAATGCAGGCGGCGGGGCGTTCCGGGTCAATCCGCGATTCCCGCATGACATGTATTTTGTCCCGGCGGAGCCGTACAACACCACATATCCGCTGACGAAGCCGGTCAAGGTAAATTACACACACGTGGCAGAAACTTTGCGCTAACGGAATTAAGCACTTCAACTCGGGACTGTCTACAACAGCCATGCAACGAGTGCGATGGCTTGACTCGGTTAGCGCAAGGTTTTTGCCACTTGTGTAAAATGTACGTTATTGTTCAGGTGGAGGGCGGTTGGATCAAATACCGGATCGGCGTGATCGCCGACATGGATCTCAAGTCGAAGTCGCTGGAGGAGGAGGGCCATTGGATCAGCTACATGAAGACCGGCTTCATCCTCTACAACCCGGAATTCCGGGAGGTCAAGGTGGAATGGGAGCCGCCACCGATGGGCATGACGCTCATCAAGTCCCAGTGGAGCTACGGAAACCGCGGGATGGAGCTGTCGGAGTTGCTGGTTTTTAACGGCAGGCTCTACGGGGTGGATGACCGAACGGGAGTGGTGTATGAGCTGGACGGAAGTAACGCCATTCCGTGGGTCATCTTGGCAGACGGCAATGGCCGGCATACAAAAGGTTTGTCTGTCTGCCTGACTGTCTACCTGTCTGTCTGTCTGCCTGACTGTCTGCCTGTCTGTCTGTCTGCCTGTCTGCCTGTCTGTCTGTCTGTCTGCCTGTCTGCCTGTCTGTCTGCCTGTCTGTTTGCCTGTCTGTCTGTCTGATTTGGTGCTTGATGGCTCCAGGCTTCAAGTCAGAATGGGCCACGGTGAAGGATGAGCACCTCTTTGTCGGCGGCTTCGGGAAGGAATGGACGTCCCCTGCCGGTGTCCTGATCAACGACAACCCCATGTGGGTGAAACGCATTTCCACGGACGGCCGTGTCCAACACTGGAGCTGGAAGAAGAACTTCGTGGCCATCCGGGAGAAGCTGGACATTAAAGAGCCCGGCTACGTGATCCACGAGACCGGAGGCTGGTCCGAGCTACACCGGAAGTGGTTCTTCCTGCCGCGGCGGGTCAGCAAGGAACGGTACGACGACAAACTGGACGAACACATGGGCGCCAATCACATGCTGATTGCTAACGAAGACTTTTCCGCCCTGGAGGATGTCTTGGTCGGGGATGTCACGCCGACGCACGGCTTTTCGTCTTTCAAATTCCTCCCCGACTCGGGAGACGACATTATAGTGGCACTCAAGTCCGAGGAGGACGATGGGAATGTGTCCACTTATATTCTTGCCTTTGACATTAAGGGAAAGATTCTTTTGCCGGAGACTTTAATTTTGAAGGATTACAAGTTTGAAGGCGTTGAATTTATATAGTGCGGAATTATAAATCGGTGACGTTGTGCGTTGATTGTTTGTTTTTGTTGGAAATTGATTATTTATTACGTGTGCCGGAATAAAACGGTGGATTGAAGTATTATCATTGCTCAAACCGACAGACAGGCAGACAAAAAGACAGATAGACACACAGACACACAGACACACGGACAGACACACAGACATACAGACAGACAAAAAGACAGATAGACAGGCAGACACAGACGGACAGACAGACAGACAGACATACAGACAGACATATAGACAGACAAACAGACAGATAGACAGTCAGACAAAAAGACAGATAGACACACAGACACACGGACAGACACACAGACATACAGGCAGACAAAAAGACAGATAGACAGGCAGACACAGACGGACAGACAGACAGACAGACAGACAGACAGACATACAGACAGACATATAGACAGACAGACAAACAGATAGACAGACAGACAAAAACACAGATAGACAGATTCCTAGTGACCGTCCAGTTAGCCCTTGGTAATTTCCCAATTCGCTTTACGGACACTAAGCAAATACACGTAATCGATAAGATGACATTCTCACAACATAATGATGTCTAATGAGGTCAACGCGCGTCATCCTCCCAGAGTGCGAGAAAAACGCAATCAGCCACACATTCCTCTTTTCATGAACGGACTAGTTCATTAGACTATCAAGAGTAAAGGTGCGGCTTGCAATATTACTGCACACTTAGAGTACGTGTGTAAAATTACACTGCGATTTACACTTGCCTCGTCTTGAATTTATTCAACGTTGATAGAAATGTTTGTGAGTGTGAAGAGGTCTTTCCCGTCGTAATCCTAAGCATGTCCCATAAACTTCTACGAACGTTCCGGAAGCAATAACAAGGTAAGACTGGACGCAGAGTGCGTAGATAATCCCGCTCATTTTTTCAAAAGAAATTGACAAATTTCTGGCTGAAATCCTAAAAAGATTTTCTGACTCTTAAGTTGACCAATCAAAGTTTTAATGGCTAAAACGGTCAAGCTTTAAGAATATTGTAGCATTCCGATCAACTGGTTCTATTGCGCAATCAGCTCAGTCAAAAGAGACCGGAGCTGATTGGTTACAAAAATAAGAGACCACAAGACTGCTCGTTATTCTCGCTACAAATTGTGTGAGAATTGGGTGATTGATTACTTGATTGAAGCTTTTTAGGGTTTTCGACCCGTCGGAACTAATTTACTGAGGGGGGGGGGTACAAGAATTAGCACCAGTTGATCGGAATTCTACAATATTTTACTGTGAAATTTTAGGATGAACATCACTTTGCGGATCACTTTCGTTATCGTTTTGCTTACGAGATTTTCGACCCAGTTCACCCGTCGGGTTCTCGGCTCTCCGTTCCCTCTTCCAGTCCACGCCGGCGACGGTGAGGAGACTAATGACCACCACCGGCGCACTTCTCCCCCGTTGAACACTCACAAGATTCTAAGTCTCAATCCCGGGCAAACCTTTTTTTGCCCCGGGGACAGCGACGAGTTTCACTTTATCTGCCGGAATAAAAGTCCCGACATTCGGGCTTGTATGGTGAACCGCTGTTACGTTGATGGTCCATCGGTAATCACTGAGGTTCACCAGGACGGGGGAGGAGCCGGCGTCGTGCTAAACGAAGACGGCCATTACAAGCTGGCAGTGCATGTACGGAACGAAGACTCTGCGAATGCGTGGTATTTCTGCGCCTCGGCTTGTACACAGGAGGAGCTGGCGCGGACGACACGGTACCTGACGACGACAACTTGCCTGCAGTGTCCGACGGCGCCGCCGAATGCCGGAACGGTCACCGCGCCCAAATCCATCCCGACCGCGTACCCCGACAGCCTCTCCCCACCAAAGGACGGCGAAGTGAACGCCACCATGCCGCAAAACATCAGACCGAGCGTGATGTTTGAAGTGTCCACGTTGGCATGCCTTCTGCTGCTAGCAGTTGGCGTGGTAGCTAGCGTCTGTTATTTCCAGCGACTCAAGAAGAAACTACTCAACAAGGACCCCGCGGCCGCTCCTTTCGTCCAGGCCCAAAACATAGCTTTTAGGTGTTGGCCGCCTAGGAGTTGGCCCGTTTCTTTTCACACGGACGGTAGCGACGCGATTCTAAGGCGCAACGCCGAAATGCACTGTAGTCGTTAATCAAGCAACTTACCGACGGCCCCCATGCTTAGTGATCTTCACAAATCTTCAATCAAGAGATCAATCGAC
The DNA here is from genome assembly GCA_001579985.1 of Hypsibius dujardini. Lineage (NCBI taxonomy): Eukaryota > Metazoa > Tardigrada > Eutardigrada > Parachela > Hypsibiidae > Hypsibius > Hypsibius dujardini. The sequence goes on along the minus strand of LRSR01008838.1, from coordinate 3,048 downwards.
CGAAAAGCAGACTCTTATGTTAGCCAACGGCGGAGCCAACTTTAGCCAACTTTCGGATTTTCTTCGCTCTGGCAAATTCTTGCTTGGACAATCCACGAGGCAAAGACCAGCGCTGCAAAAGTTCGTTTTTTCGGTAAAAAAATTCGGACATTTCAAACAGAAACGATAGATTTTTAACGGTATTTATTTTGAATACAGTATTTAGGGCAATTCAGACGGAGTGGTGGGCATAAGATTTTGAAGTTGTGGAAGTTATCGCCCTCTACAAGTCATATGAGCTGTGAAGTCCAGATAGTAAACAAACAAAATATGGAACGTCATTATGTTCTTATCGCAGGGGATGTGAAGAGCCTAGCAGGCAATTCAGACGGAGCGGTGGGCAAACAGCCCGGGGGCGTGGCTACAGCTGCACCTTAGAATCGCGTCGCTACAGTACGAGGTAAAAGCGTTTAACCAGGCTGGTCTTTTTCAATGTTAATTTCTCGGCGCTGCAGTGCTGCTGTGCCATAACACATGGTTTTAAAATATTCAGAAAAATTCTCTGACCTATTTTAGTTCGTTCCTAAGCCTCACGGTTCGAATTTCGATCCAAAAAAAGGAAGGAAAGAGTCTCAATGGAGAAATGTGCAAGCAGTCTGGCGGAGGCGCCACTTTGGTTCCTTTTTGGGGCATGAAAGCATTGCGCATCTACCGGCCTGGTTGAACGCCTTTACCTCGTACCGATTTTTGTACTCATTACTGTACTACCGCGATTAAACCGGTCAGTTTTCACACCCGGTCAGCGCATTCGACCTGTGTGTAAGGGTGTGAATGTGTGAATGTGAGTGTGTGTGACTCGTTCAACACACAGCCGCTCCTCGGAATGACACCTGCCTTGATTGTATGCTCGTCGCACAGTGCTTCCCTGTCTGTCTGTCTGTCTGTCTGTCTGTCTGTCTGTTTGTCTGTCTGTCTGTCTGTTTGTCTGTCTGTCCTTCCATCGATCTCTTTCCCTCTCGACCTCTTTGTCTTTCTGCCTGTTCGGCGGATTATCAATTTTATTGTCTATTAATCTGTACATCCGTAGGGTTGCCTCTTCGTCTGTCCGTCCGTCGATCTACTATATCTACCTAACCGTTCGTTTGCCAATCTGTACCGGTATCTATCTATTTAAGTTCATCAGACTATCGGGAGTAAAGGTGCGGTCTCGGTTTGCATGACTGCAAACTTCCAGTAAGTGTGTAAAAGTACATTTGCCATTTACATTTGCCTCGTCTTGAATTCTTATTCAACGTTAATAGAATTGTTTGTGAGTGTAGAAAGGTTCTTTCCCGTCGTAATCGTACGCATGTCTCATACAACAAGGTAAGACGACCTTTGACTACACAGAGTGCGTAGGCACTTCCCCTCATTTTTAACATAAATATTGTCAACATTTCTGGCTGAAATCCTTAAAATATTTTCTTGACTTTTAGGTTGACCAATCAAAGTTTTAATGGCTAAAAAGCCAGCTTTTCAGCCAAGTTTTTCAGCCACTTTGACAGAACCTTACCGTGAATTTTCAGGAGGATGAGCATCATTTCGCGGAACCTTTTCGTCTTCATTATGGGGTACTGCTTGATCACCCGTCGGGTTCTCGGCTCTCCGTTCCCTCTTCCAGTCCACGCCGGCGACGGTGAGGAGAGTAATGACCACCACCAGCGCACTTCTCCCCCGTTGAACACTCACAAAATCATAAGTCTCAATCCCGGGCAAACCCATTTTTGCCCCGGGGACAGCGACGACTTTCCTTTTATCTGCCGGAATAAAAGTCCCGACATTCGGGCATGTATGGTGAACCGCTGTTACGTTGATGGTCCATCGGTAATCACTGAGGTTCACCAGGACGAGGGAGGAACCGGCGTCGTGAGAAAAGAAGACGGCCAGTTCGATCTGGCAACGCTTGTACGGAACGAAGACTCTGCGAATGCGTGGTATTTCTGCGCCTCGGCTTGTACACAGGAGGAGCTGGCGCGGACGACACGGTACCTGGAAACGACAACTTGCCTGCCGTGTCCGACCGCGTCGCGGAGTGCCGGAACATCGCTTCAGGGAACGGTCAACGGAACCTTCAAATCCATCGCGACCGCGCACCCCGACAGCCTCTCACCACCAAAGGACGCCAACACGCCGCAGCCCAGCGAGATGTCTGTAAAGTTCACATTGGGCATGTGCATTCTGCTGGTTATTTGCGTGGCAGCTGTCGTCTGTTGGCTCAAGAAAACATTTCAGCCGAAGGCCACGATCGCTCATCTCTAACTCTTCTAGGCCTAACACAGGGATTATTTTAATACTGTACTGTCGCGTCTCTACAACCAGTTTAGCCCCGCCTCCCCCCGTGCAAGACTCTGTGACGTCAAGGATTCAATTCCAGCCCGGCCCGGACCCGGGGGTCGTAATTTAATGGTAGGGCCAAAAAAACGGCCGTTAGAATCGCGACAGTACAGTATGTGACATTAGGCAAAACGTGTGATATTAAAATGATTTTTGTGAGATTAAATGGCCTTAATGTTGCACATTTTTTTGCAATTCCTATTGCAGCTCCCAGGATGTTCAACTAACAGTTTTACCGTCAAAGAAAGCCTGAAAATTATTTGGGAAGAGCCGCTGCCGTCTCTTGTACAACCCAATCTCTCAAATTCGATGTAAACTCGATTCAAGCTACCGCACTCGGTAATGCATAGCACTGGTGCACTAACCGAGGCAAATGGCTTGATTCGGTCAACAGAAGTTTTTTGCCACATGAGTACGTACTGTTTTAGTTTTGTACTCTACTGTATTTTCGCGTTAGACAGGGCGACGTACGAGCTGTGGAACGTCTAATCGGCCACGTTGCGCTTGTGTTGTGTGTACGAGGCCCACAGCCGTGCACACGTTCCACTCCAGTACGACTGTCCCTGTCTGACACGAAAATACAATACGCTCCCGACCTCATACAACGCGGAATTATAACTCGGTGACGTTGTGCATTGATTGTCTGTTTTTGTTGGAAATTGATTACAGTAAAACTCGTCTAATGTAAACCTCAAA
>LRSR01008835.1:63363-88985 GCA_001579985.1 Hypsibius dujardini | reverse complement strand
GACAGACAGACAGACAGACAGACAAACAGACAGACAGACAGACAGACAGACAGACAGACAGACAGGCAGGCAGGCAGGAAGGCATACATACAGGCATACATACAGGCAAAGAGGTGGATAGGCATAGAAGCAAAGAGGCAGACAGAGACAATTGAAGAGTTAGAGATTTTGATAGTGGAATGGCAGGCCGGGATGAGTGGTTGCATGTTGTTTGTGTGCTTCAGGCAATATCCTGTTGGGACACGGCAACAGCTCGGGCGAGATCAAGGTCACCGACTTTGGCCTCAGCAAAGTGTGTGATGATGAACATTACGACAGTGATTTTGGAATGGACTTAACTAGCCAGGGAGCTGGCACTTACTGGTCAGTCCAATTCTCTGCCCATGACCTTGGTCAAAATGAACTATTTCTTGATCAATTCCTCTCCCCTGCTGATTTTTACTTTGACTGCTTTAACATTATTCAATTGATCTATAGAATTGCATTGATTGGTTGATTATGTTTTGTATTAGGTACCTTCCGCCAGAAGTGTTTGAGACGTCCAACACCCCCAAGATCTCCAGCAAGGTTGATGTGTGGAGTGTCGGTGTAATATTCTACCAAATGCTCTACGGCAGAAAGGTAAAACAGACGCCTCCTCCTCCTTGACTGCTTGCACGTTTTCTACCTGCCCCCTTTCTTTGTTTTAAGCCATATGGGGACAAGCAGAGTCAGAGGGAAGTGCTGCAGAATTTCACCATCCTCAACGCCAGAGACGTTGAATTCCCCACCAAACCACAAATCTCCCTCGAAGCCAAGGTGTGTGTGTGCTCGACAAATTCCAACTTGTAAATGGGAAATGGGAACTTTATTTGGATTGTTTGTAGAATTTCATACGGCGTTGTTTGACGCTAAGGAAGGATGACCGACCGGAGGTGCGGCAACTCTGCTCGGATGAGTATCTTCAATTGGGCACCAAGTTGACCAAAGGCAATCCCGCCACTCCCAACAGCAACAACCCTGCTCCCACTAATCACTACGGATAACTCTCCTACAAACATTTGAGGCAATGATCATGATGATGATGATGATAAGAAGGAATAATGAGATGGCGGGGACCTTTCCAAAGCCGCCATTACCTATTCTCTTTTTTCTGTCTGCTAGAGTGCTTTCTATCTTTTTTTCGGGTTGGTTGCTTTTTCTTTACAAAATGGGGCAGGGGAAGGAGGAGGAGGTTTTGCTCTTTCCTCGTTACACCTCAACAGATAAGTCATCATTTGCGTTGTCTTGGTTGGGCTCCTTTCTTTGTCTTTATAATATGCAAAGGAGCGGGATGTTGATGATGGTATTGGTAAATGCATTACGAATTCCAAATCACTTGTTGGATTAATTGGGACCATATCACCGGGCCGATCAAATATCCGGGATGAGGCTCGTTTAGGGCCCTTACAACTCCGAACGAGTACCCCCCGATGCTACAGTAAAATGCATCTTATTAAAAAAGAAGCCAAAATTGGGCCTAACGGAACTTTTGTCCAACTTAAGATTGAACGAGGACGTTGAATGCGGCCGATTGATCATGATATTCCTCTTTTATGCCTGACTCGTTGGTTTGTATACTACGTACTACGTAGTGTTTGTTCTGACAAAGAGAAACTGTAACTTTGTCCTCTCCAGCGCTGACATAGTCTATAAAAAGACATGAGGTTGTGTCTGTTGAAGCACAACAGATGGAACACTACCATTATGCTGTGCCGTAGGAAATTGGATCGTTGTACTTGCACCACACCTCACAAGCTGCAGATTATACACAACAGCGACCCCTTCCCTTCCACGTCTCCATATAATCTCTGCTTTTCTGGTCAAGGACCCATCATCAACAAGCCAGACCTATTTTCCTCTCATAAGCATATGCGCTGCCTCCATGCCCAATGGGGCCCTGCTTCACATTGAACTGAACAAGTCCTCATGGCGCTAAATGTGATGGTCATTCGACAGGAGAAATTCCTCAAGCTCTTAGGCTTCCTACCCTATTCTTCTCAGTCTTGGCCATTGTGGAAGCAGTTGCCCCGCTTATTCGCAGCATACCTCCTTGTGGGAGGACTCGCCATCACCCTCTTCGTAGCGGGCAAAATCTTTAACAACACCCTCCAGCAAACTAATAATGAGAATATTCCAATAATTGTACATTTAGTCGAGCACCTCGACTATTGCTTCTACCCCATCCGTGCCTTTTCCATTATGCTGGCTTTTATCATACAAAACAGACGGTCTCCGTGGTGCCAATTGAGCAGTAAAATGCAGCGATTATTCTCGCAACTCTTCACGGAGAAGGAAGGGCAAGAGAGTCTTCCACGAGCAATAATAAGAAAAGTGCAGACATTTTGCCTACTTTTCACCGCCATCACATTTGCTCTGCACCTGAGCTGGTGCTGCCTGGAATGGAGCAAGTACGAGGGCCTTCTGCCCATCTATACCATCCACAATAACTCCGGTTTGAGTAGCTGTTCTTACAACTACTACAATATCTGCTTGACAAGTGCTGAAATGATGTTGTTGTGGGTGCCCGCGGTGGATGGGTCGTTTGTGGTGTCGCAACAAGTGCTGGCCTTGCCCGTCATCACCTCCATCTTCCTGCTGTATGTCCTACATCATTTACAGACGAGCATTGAAGGGGAAACTGTCATGTTTATGGTTGGAGGATGTGCCTTGCAGTGGAATCAACTGTACCGTCAGGTCAAGCGATGGACGTGGATCTACACCGAGACCTTCGGTCTGCTTCGTCAGTTCAACGCCTTTTTCGGGTGGATATTATTCTTCAGCGTGGGGTTTGATGTGTTGACCGCGCTGGGCATCGGCACAATCATCATCACATCGGAGGAGACGTCGCCGTATTTTGTGCTGTACAATGTCTTCAACGCGGGACTCTTTTTGTCGTATGCGACGCTGCTCTTCCTACCATTTGTGCTCCTCCATGAAAAAGTAAGCAGAACTTTCCACTCCAGTCAGAGATAGGCCCATATAGTGACAGCTAATGTAATATCAGGTGATCGAATGTATAGTCACGATGATCGTAGGAGACTCATTTTATTTACTCGTCAAATACATTCTTATCTAGAATGAATTTGTTTGTCTCCACAGAGCAAGAAAGTCGATGAAGCCTTGACGCAGCTTCTGTGGAAAGTAAAAGGTCACTCGAGCTTGGATATTCAAGACCTTCCGATGGAAAACGTGAGCATCCTTGTATGAAGTTATAAAATACCATTGCCGCGGCTAAGGCGCATTCTTCATCTCTCTTTATACAGGAATGCTCATTTCGTTATGATCCTCGAAGATATGCAGTCAACACACTGGAAGGCCTGACTCTTCTAGTACAAGGCAATGTCTTTCTCGTTCAGGCTGGCGGACTTTGCTCCTTCACGCGTTCCTTCCTGGTGACGGTACGTCACGATTATTCCTTCTAAAACTCAACCAAAAGCGGAACAGTGCCTGTCTTACTCACAGCTGTTTTTTCCTCAATACTTCAGATCATCACCACCGTTTTGACGGTTCTTCTTCTGGCACGGGAACTTTTAAGTCGCACACGAGGGCCTTGAGTGGGACATGCAAAGATCCTGGAAGACATTCCTATTAATATTATTACTGATATCCCTCTCTCTGGCCGGCGTCGGCCTTGTTGAGGCAATTTCAACTGGCCCGTTTGAGGAGTTGTTCCGTGGATGAGGGGCACTCGTCACAGCTACAATATCATTTGTTCCCTATTGTTTGATTAAAACCTTAAGGGAAATTATTCCCCGAATTTATTAAATATATGGCTTGAGGGATTTCAATATGCTTTAGGGGCTGACTCCACCCAGTGCGTAAAACTCCCTTAACGTCACCGTAACTATATAGGTATGCGTACACACTTGTATGAGAAAGTTGTTCCATATCTCTTCTGATGCCGTAAGTGAAGTCTGGCCTGGCGACAGAGTGGCCTTTTTAAATTAACGATTGGTTTAATGATAATAATGTCTCTCAAAAGTCAAGTGTTCATCCAGGAAAGAGTCCTCGGACTATTTGGCTTTCTCACTTTCGCGCAATATTCCCATCCTGAGAAGGGCTCTTGGAGGAGAATCGCAGCAAAGGTAGTCCACATAATTGGCCTCCTCTTGCGTGCGTACCTCTTTGTTGGGGCATTAGGAATGATCGCGTTGGAGGTGGGCCATGATCTTTACAACCACATAAGCCCCACTCAAACCATCGCCAAAGAGTATCCGTTCATCCTGAAAGTCGTCAAGGACCTGGCCTACTGCTTCTACCCCATCCGGGCATTCTTGATCATCCTCATCTTCCTCTTTAAAAATCTATCTCGGCTAAGAAAACAAATGCAAGCCTTCAAGTCATACCTCTCATTTTTGAGCAAGGCAACACGTGGTAATTGTCCGATAAAGCGACTAAAGGTAATGTCGGTAATATTCTTTCTTGTGACCTTCGTGGTGCATTTCTTGTGGGTGTCGCTGGAATGGTCCAAAAACGGGGGATTATTACCCTTGCGTAAGATCAACTGGCGCAGAGAGTGCTACAGCTATTTCACTTTCTGTCTGCGCGATTATCTGTTCATCCTCCTCTGGACACCGAGCATCGACGTGATGTTCTTCCTGTCGCAGCAGGTTATCGCTTATGCGGCGCTGTGTGCCATCACGCTGCTCTACGTCCTACGCTCCCTCCAGGCAGAAATTCACTCCGCAACGGAGTACCACCTTTCCATGAGTCCTACGGGTGATGTATCGCGTTGGATGAGGATGCGTCGTCAAGTTAAAAGATGGACCGATATCTACACTGAGGTATGTGGAGCCGTGCGTGAGATTAACGCTGTCTTCGGTTGGATCGTCTTCATCAGCGTGGGAGTGGACATCCTGACGACCTTCGGCATGGCTGCTACCTTAATGACATCCACAGAGACCAAGCTCAACTATGTGGTCTACAATGTGTGGATCAGCGGTGTGTTCTTGGCATACGCCACCGTTCCCTTTGTGCCGTTTGTGCTGCTATACGAAATGGTATAACCACAGAGGAATGGACAAATGTCGAGTCCTTTGTAACCGTATTCATCTTGTTAGAGCCACGAAATTGGAGGAGTCTTACAGCAGTTGCTGTGGGAAGTGAAAGGCCATTCCCACCCTAATCACACGCAACTGCTTGTGCATCAGGTAAGGAAGGTACTATACACGTGGCCACAATACTGGCTGTTTGGCTCAAACTCAGGCCACCCAATTTTGCTTGCGCCCAGCTAAAGAGTGGTTCGAACTCTGCCACCCAGTAATCTGGCCATGTGTGTAGGAGTAGAGTAAGGGTATTGCAGCGTTTATTTCGTTATTACGTGAAGCTCTCCCGTTACAGTTGCCTTACGGGTTTCCATATAGATCTGAGACGCACCCTTAGTATACATGCTTTTGTGAAGAATCATCATGATTGTATGTAGAAGGGGTGTTGTCATGTCCTCTCACCGAGGGAGGACATGCTGGATCGGCTGGAAGGATTGGCTGTGATCGTGGACAAAAATGTGTTGGCGGTTGAGGCAGCCGGCGGGTTGTTCATCTTTACGCGTCAGCATTTAGTTGCTGTAAGTCACTTGCGTTTGCGTCTCATGTTCCATTCGCATATAGTTACACTTTCAGATTGGCACTAGCGTTCCCACAATTCTGCTCCTTCTGCGGGAGATGTTGCACCGTTCAAGGACCCAAAGCAATGGCTAATAGGATACACACAATGGACAACACAGCTGCATACTCCCATTTTATACATATATATATATAAAGCATTTATGTTATTGGCTCTTCTAGCATTACACATTCATTTTCCTTTCTTTCCAAGTATGCTAGTGATACGGTCTTTTTAATCTATACAAATGATGGCCAAATACTAAACTAATACTTTTAGCCACTAATTTCATGGCTTAAGTGTTTGCTAGTTGACTGGAAAAATAAATAAATAAAGTTATAGTTACTTAACATTTAAAAGAGAAAAACTAGAAACAAATGTAATCAATGAATTTGTACTAAGACCAGACCAAAAGTTGTAGGACTGAAATTACAGCGCCCCCTGCTGTCCCTTGAATGACGGCTGGTCCAGTTTGGATGTGAGACCTCGTTCCCCTTGACATAGAGAAGGAGACGGGGAGGGGGAGTTATCAAGTGGAGGAATGCAGTGCACAGTGGAGTGTGGCTCCACTTTTTGCCTGCTCTCATTTCACAGATGTTATGAGCCTAAAAAGAACCGCAAGAGATGCAGTTGTTTTTCCCCTCTCATACTGGACATGATGATGGACGACCTGACGGCTGAATTGACGGACGCTCCTTTAGCGCGTAGTGAGGAAGACTACGAAGAGGATCAAGTGAGGAGTGAAGACGTGGAGGAATGGCAAGACTTTAGCTCTTCCCAAATTGCCGGTGCTTCTTCTTCCTTTTCGGCTGGCGGAGGCTCGGCGGAATCTACATTTGGCAGTTCTGGTTATTCTAGTTTGGCCGGAACTTGCGAAAACTTTCGTACGGTCGTAGGTAAGGATACCTTCCTCTTTTGATGGATTGATGGATTGAGTGTTCTACCCCTACCGCTTAAGTTATGGAACAGGTGCGTTGATTGATTGATTATTTATTTTGTTGGATGGATTAATACGGTTGAGCTTGCCTTCGTTGCACATTTCACATTTCTGGTGGTCTCATTAACTTTTCTCTTTTTGAGCAACCCTTTTCTTCTTTCTTACTTAAATGATCAGTTAAATGCAGTGTGATAATACATCATTTAGGACTTACTGGTACCTTACTGTAGGTTTATTGTTGTTGGTTTAACGTCTTTACTGCCGATTGATTGGTCGATTGCGCGCTGGGCGGGGGAGCATTTTTATTCCTTTTGCATTAGTTTTCCATTTTAAAATAACATTAAAACTGCATTTCATTCTAAATGCCTTCTTTGTTATACCACCAAAAGTACATGTGCAGAAATGGATTTGTTTCCATTGTACCTGCTCAAATGAAATAGCATCTTTGGCATTTTGAATGGATTTCGTTTGAGTGCTTTAGGCAAAGCAGCAAAAGTCGATCAACACTTCACCGAAGGGATGAGTCGCGGCGGCTCGCTGGAAGACTTGGTCGGCACCTTCGATGAGAAGATCAGTCAATGCTTTGGCGACATGGACAGCGACCTCCAGGACTTTGCCCCGGTCCAGATCCGGACTCACGACGAACTGATTGGACAGTCCAAGTTCTGGCAGGACTTGACGTCGTCTTTCGGGACGGTCATGCCCGTCGACTGGAGTAAAACCGTCATCCGCAACAAACTGTTCCTCCCGGTGTTGGCCCTCAACTGTCACACCAACAGCAACAGTATGGACAATCATTGTTCTTCCTCCTCCGATGAAGAGCTCAATAACCAGCTCGATATGCACAATATCATTTGTTCAGGTAGTGCTTCTGCCACTAACACCTACTCCAGTGCCACTCATCGTCTGCATGATCCGCATGAAATGTCCTCGTCTGAGTGTCTGCCCATACGAGATAGACATCAAAGGTCTCTGGTGGTTTCTGCTGCAGATCCCGACCATAACGGCCTCGCCTCGGCCGATGACGTCATTAAGGAGATTGAAAACATCATGCAGCAGGTTCGTCGGGCATTCCACACATCATTCACTCATCATGTAGAGAGAGGCACACAGACAGACAGACAGACAGACAGACAGACAGACAGACAGACAGGCAGGCAGGCAGGCAGACAGGCAGGCAGACAGGCAGACAGGCAGACAGGCAGACAGGCAGGCAGGCTGATAGACAGGCTGATAGACAGACAGATGGACAGACAGGCAGACAGACAGACAAACATTCAGACAGACATTCAGGCAGGCAGACAGACAGATAGATGGACACGCACAGAAAGAGGCAAGTGCAAATGAAAGACGGGCAATGTGAAGCAAGAATGAGCTGCTTCACTGACTTTGGTAGAAGGAAATTGAACGGAACATTTTCGTTAAATATTCATTTTTTAAATGGATGGCGAAAATAATTGGACGAGCACTTTGCCTCGAGGGAATAATTTTGTCCGCCAATAGTTGATGAATCAGTAGTGATACATAATCGCCCGAGTCATTTTTCCTTCCCGTAATTTACATAATAATTTAGTTGTTTCCGTTTTACGTATGTATACAGGGCGACGGGGGAGGCCATGTTGAAGGAGCGGAAGAATGCAGCCTCGGCGGACGCAACGACGCGGAAAGTCAGGCCAACCAGTCGTCTTCGGCGTCATCATTGCCGACACTTCCCTCGCCATTATACGAGGAGAAGCTGCAGGACCTCAATTCCACCGAACTGATGGAACTCCAGACGGAATTGGAACGTCTGACGCAGAAATACTCTGAAATTCTCATTCAAGAATTGGCACTAAGAGATGAGCAGCAGGTTTGTCGCTTCACTGACTTCCACTTTTATCCACTTCCAATACTTATATAGGCGCACTGTCTATCTGTCTGACTATCTGTTTGTCAATCTGTCTGTCTGTCTGTCTGTCTGTCTGTCTGTCTGTCTATTAGTCTCTCTGTTTGACTGTTCGTTTGTCTGACTGTCTGTCTGCCTTCCTGTTTCTTTGCATGAAGTCTGCCTGTCTGCCAGCCTTGATTATCGTCTACTTTCTTGGTCTGTTCAATTCTGTTTTAGCTGTGTGATTGTGTGACATTGAGTTTAACTCAAGTCAAGTTTAATTAGCTTAACATTTGATCCTCTTTTCTCCCTGTTTGTATGTGTAGTTCGAGAAGGAAGTGAAAAACAGCTTCATTTCCGAGCTGATCAAAGTGCAAAACAAACGTCGGCAGTTTGCCATCGACAAGAAACGCAGCGGGGGAGGCGGCAGTCTCAAGGCTAAGACGCCGGATAGGGACGCCAAGTACTTGACCACAATCATCCCCTACGAACCGGGACTGCTGACGACTCGGCATATGCAGATTATGATTAAGATCCTGGCGGCCATCAATGAAGACTCTCCTACGACTCCGGCTTTGCTCACAGGTCAGTGTCTGTCAATATTATCTGTCTGGAAGTATTGTATGTCTGTCTGCCGTCCTTTAGTCTGTCTGCCTGACTTCCTGCCTCCCTCTCTGATTATGCATTTGTTCGGACTGACTTTCTGTCTGTCTGTCTGTCTGTCTGTCTGTCTGTTTGTCTGTCTGAATGTCTGTCTGCTGTGATTGTCCAACCCTTCTTAACGACCGTTGTCTCTACAGACTACATTCTCAAAGTTCTCTGTCCCAAAGACATGGCCGTCATCTGAGGAATCCTACGAAAGAGCAAAGCTCCGATTGAACCTCGGACACACTGCACTCTCAAATGATCTCTTGCGCGCTGGTTTGTTTTCGTGTGACGGCTTTTTTTACCTTTCTGTGTGAAGTTATTTTGTTCTCTTGGCTCTCGCTGCTAAGTGTGGCAGTTTTTGTTCCTTTTAACTGTATTTGCGTTGGTTTTGTTCGTTCGTTTCGTTGCATGACTGGTGTTATCTGTCTCCTTATTATTATTCGGTGAAGGATGTCTTCCGTGTAAATGGGTTGTGTTGTTTTTCCTTTCCCTTCCACGGAGTGTGTTTAACGCGTTTTACAATTTGTGATGATCGAGAGCCCTCTCGCTCTCTGGCTTCTTTTTTTCTAGTCAGAAAAATGTTCTTTTTTGGTTCCTTGTTTGGTGTATGGTGGGTGGTGTGTGTCACTATGTCTTTTTAAGATGTTTATTTATTAAAATATATAAATGGACGTATGCTCTATGAAGGATGAATAACAGATGTCTCGAATCGATGTTTTGAGAGTGCGATTGAGCCACGTGACGGGCGGATGGGATTAGCATTGGAAGAGGGCCCAGACACACCATGATTTAAAGCTTTTGACATTAGCAATGATAGAATGAGAGAGGCCAGTGTGTGTGTGTGTGTGGACTCTTCCCTCTTCGCTTTCATCTAAGGACGTATCGATTTTTTCTCTCTTCACACACACACACATAGACTGCACAATCCTGCAGGAAGAGAGGTTCAAATTACACACTGCACTGCCTAGAAAATCGATCTTTTTTTCCGCAGCCATGGGCTGTTATGAAATTGAAGTTAGGCGTGGAGCGGGCGTTGAGGTCGAGAAGGCGGTGATGGCACGGGGAGATCGTGTCGCGGAACAGGATGAGCAATATCATCATGACACGATCCAGGGCCTGTAGAGTGCGCCACAGGAGGCACTTCCGCCTGGCATCTTATCGCGATCGGGCAACTTTAATGATTGTTGGTTTCATGTACCTAAGGAGACAAGGTGCACATTAATAGTATGACGCATGCCTGAAAGTTAGTAGTTCTCACGAGAGAGCAACAATCCTGTACGGAAGTGTGGCAGGCATAAAACCCTACCTCTGCCTAGTGGATCCACACTCATTCGGCTCTTGAAGCCTACCGTTACAGCCTTCATGTAGCGCTGTATGCACCATAGCTTAATACTTTATGTTGCCTGCCCCGTCCTTTAACTGCTTGTCTGAGTCTCTAGCGTTTGTCTGTCTATAAGTGTTTGTGCCTCTGTGTTTGCATGCCTGTCTATCTCTATATCTGATTGTCTCTCTGTCTCTCTGTCTGTCTGTCTGTCTCTCTGTTTGTCTCTCTGTTTGTCTGTCTGTCCGTCTGTCTGTGTGTCTGTGTGTCTGTGTGTCTGTGTGTCTGTGTGTCTGTGAGTCTGTCTGTGTGTCTGTGTGTCTGTTTGTCTGTCTGTGTGTCTGTGTGTCTGTGTGTCTGTTTGTCTGTCTGTGTGTCTGTCTTTCTGTCTTTCTGTATTTCTGTTTGTCCCTGTGAATAAGTCAGTCTATGACGCCGTCTGCCTGTGACTGTGCCTACGTGTGAGTTACTTTACATAAAGATTGTATCTGAAAAAGAGTGTATCTAGCAGACAGCACTAGTTTCCACGACAGAAACGGACTTTGCTGTTGATACTCCCTCCCTCTGCAATAGAACGTAAAAAATTTAAATGCCTATAAGAAGGTAAGCATCCCCGTTGTTATCAGTGTTTCAGGTGTGAGACCTTGTGTCATTCGTGTTTGCCTTTCAGCCACAATTTACCCTTTCCGAGTGGAGATCGCACGGTCGCTGTTCTCTCCCATGTCATTCTCTCATTTGAGAAGTCGCTTTTTGTTTTTCGAAACTAACGAAAAGCTGCAGTCATGAGAAGTCCCCGTGAGGTTTCCGTGGACGGAGAGCCAACCTTGCAGATATATACGGTGACGGTGGATACAGAGACTATCGTTGGGCAGGACGACCATTCCGCATCCCTGTCTGAATCAGCAGATGCGCCGCCCAGCTCCAACGCCAAAGAATTTCACGGGAAAGAGGAACGCGGGCAATGGGGAAATCGAGCACAGTTTTTTCTATCCTGTGTTGGGCAATCGGTAGGCATTGGGAATGTCTGGAGATTCCCCTACCTTGCATACCAGAACGGTGGAGGTACGACAGCATCAATACCCGCGTACTAGTACAGAGAATAGATCTTTCGTATATTCTTCTCGATGAATGGGCCTGTGTCTGTGTCTGTGTCTGTGTCTGTGTCCGTGTCTGTGTCTGTATCTGTATCTGTATCTGTGTCTGTGTCTGTGTCTGTATCTGTATCTGTATCTGTGTCTGTGTCTGTGTCTGTGTCTGTGTCTGTGTCTGTATCTGTATCTGTATCTGTGTCTGTGTCTGTGTCTGTGTCTGTGTCGGTGCCTGTGTCAGTGTCTGTGTCTGTGTTTGTGTCTCTGTCTCTGTCTGTGCCTTTGACTGGCAATGTCTGTCCGCACCATTGAATTTTTGTATATATTCCCATAGATGTATCTGAAAGCTCCGTGATCCGTGTCCGAATGCCTTTATATTTTAGGTGCTTTCTTAATTCCGTACTTCATCATTCTATTTATGGTGGGGAAACCGTTATACTGTATGGAGTTAGCCCTGGGCCAATACTGTTCCCTCGGACCGTGGTCGCTGTTTAAGCGAATGTGTCCACTGGGTGCCGGTGTTGGCGTGGCCATGTGCGTCACTGCCACCATTGTTTGTATCTATTACAGTAGGTTGACTCTAGCGGTTGGCCTTTTGTTTCTCGCTCTGTCTTGATAGCGTGTGTGTTTGCGTGTTTAGACGTCCTGATGTCTTACACCGTATTCTACACGGCTGCGGTGTTGAAATCAATCTTCATGGCGGAGAGTCTTCCATGGGATGTCTGTGATGAGGCCTGGGCCACGGAGCACTGCTTTGTTCGCTCAACATTGAACTTGTCCTTAACGGAGGAGGTCGGTGTGCCGGTTGTGCGGTTCTTCCAACAAAATGACAGCTTTACAGGCAGGATGCAGCCCAGTCCCGAGCAGTACTTTGAACGGTCAGGCAACGTTATATTTCACAGGCATGGTTATACAGTATTATGTTTGTGCTTTATCTGTAAAATACCGTAGGTATGTCATACAGTCAAGCACAAAGGAGATGGACTACACGCTGAATGAACCGGGAGGAGTCATCTGGCAGTTGGCCTTGTAAGACTTCTCTTCTCGGTGTACCCTACAGTATCACCATTCTTCTTTAAAAACATTTATCCTTCTTTATTCCTCCTATCTAACTTTTCTTTCTTTTCCTTATTTTGTCAATTATTTTGACTTACATTATGTTTCGTCTTTGTTGTTTTATTATTATGCTATAGATGCCTAATATTTTCGTGGGCGGTGGTGTTCTTCTGTCTTTACAAGGTAATAAGCAGAAATGATAATGATCCTGGCCATGAGAGATGATTAATTCTATGATACAGGGGATCCAGTCGTCTGGTAAAGCTGTATACTTTACCTGTAAGTTATCCCTCTCAATTCTTTTGAAGCCTCTCAATATGGAAGTTGTTTAACATTTACATTCGCTCAGCAACTTTTCCGTTTGTCATCCTCCTCGTCCTGATGGTTCGTGGGGTCCTTCTCGATGGCGCCGTCGAGGGGATCATTTTCCTGTTCAAGCCTCAATGGGATCGCTTGCTGGATGTTACGGTAAGTACAATGCGAGTATTCAGTGAGATGAAATAAAGATGAGATGAAGTTGTTGATGTGCGGGCAATTTAGGTTTGGCGGAGTGCAGCCGCACAAGTCTTCTTCTCCCTCTCGGTGGCCCAAGGTCCCCTCATTATGTTCGGGAGCTACAACAAATTTCGTATGAAGGTCTACAAGTTAGTCAACGATCAGTACTATATTACTAGGCATTAATTCACCAAAATACTAAGTAAATGTTTGTCCAATTTGAGGGACGCAATGATTGTCTGCTCGCTGGACACTGTCACCAGCATTATTGCAAGTGTCGTCATTTTTTCGGTAAGATCCGCCAGTTGAATTACGCTACTATTTATAACTGCATGAAAAGTCATCTTTTGTAAATTGAAAGGTCCTTGGGAACCTTGCTCACCAGCTGGACGTTCCAATTAGTTCGGTGGCCAAGGGAGGTAAAGATAGTGTGAGAGGTCTTTTTCATCCAACTATCCGCAACCTTGTTTAATTGTGTTGCAGGTCCTGGCCTTGCATTCATTGGTGAGGGAAGGAAAAGCATGACTTGTCTTGACTAGGAATTTCTTAAATACCATTTTGTTTTTTCCATGTTTAGCCTACCCGGAGGCTCTCTCCAAACTACCAATACCACACCTATGGGCCGTTCTTTTCTTTTTCATGTATGGACCTTTCGCATTTGGTAATTTGCCTTGGAGTCTGGGACAATTTCCTTTTTAATTACAGGCTCTTTCTTCTGGGTCTCGATTCTGAGGTAACCGTTAAACCCTGGACTATTATTATTTCTTGCAATGCGTGATCGGTTGCCTGCTTTTGGTGTTGCTGCAGTTCGGACTGCTGGAGGGTTCCCTCACCGGTATGTTCTTTGACTAACAAATTCTCTTCAAAATGGACAATCTTCTTATACTACAACTTATGTTGTTGTAGCTCTCCACGATGAGTATCCTTCTCTACGATCGAAGAAGGCCCTCGTCACCGGAATTGCCTGTTCCATCTGCTTCCTGCTAGCTCTTCCCTGCGTCACGCACGTAAGCTTTTCCCCATCCCTAAATATGGAGAAACATTGACAAAATAGTCATATAATTGCATTGTTTCAGGGCGGTCTGTACGTGATCGATTTGATGGACACATACGGTAGATTGCTCGCCTTATACCTTAGTACTAGTACCCTAGTACCCAGATTGTCTTTCGATAAAGATCAAGTTGATTTGCAGGTGGAGGTTTTGCTATTATCCTCATTGCCTTTTTCGAGATTCTCGCCGTTTTCTGGGCCTATGGAATGAAACGTCTTCAGCACAACCTCGACTTCATGATGAAATACAAGCCTTCCATCTACTTTCGCAGCTGTTGGCTCGTCATTGCCCCATTAATTCTTTTAGTATGTATGGTTAGGCAATACGAAAAATTATTGTCTCAATCTTCAATTCTTACTTTAAAAGTGCTTCTTTCTTTTCAATTCTATAGTTCATCTTCATTTACACCATGGCTGATTATAAGCCATTTGCCACCAACGATCCGGACGGGAAGTACCCCAAATGGGCTGACGGAGTCGGTAAGCTCGGGTACTCTATGTGCTCCATCTCAATATAAGTCACTGTCTCTGTATCTATGTCTGTGTCTGTGTCTGTGTCTGTGTCTGTGTCTGTGTCTGTGTCTGTGTCTGTGTCTGTGTCTGTGTTTGTGTTTGTATCTTCATCTGTGTTCATGTCCGAATGCTTTCTGCAATTTTGTGTCTCGAACAATACTTCATTATGCCTGCACCATTATTTGTCGATGGACAGGTTGGCTGTTGGCGTTGGCTTCCATCGCACAGATCCCTCTGGTAATTACAAGTCCTGTTTTACCATTCTCGCAAAAAATAATCTGAATCGAGAGTTATGTTTTTTTTTTCCAGTGGGCGGTTTACAATTTAGTCAAGCAGCCAGGTCCGACTTGGCGGCAGGTACGCTCCCTTACCTCTTACCCATGACTTGACATTGCCTGATTCCTGATCTGCTGGGCTGGATGTCTGTTTATAGAAGTTGTGGCAAGCCTCACAACCCACTACCGAATGGGGTCCATCCGCGCAGGAAGACCGTGACGCAGAACTATCTTTCTACGGAATGCCCATCCATTACGGTCGACAGAGCATCACCACCGAGAATGACGTCATGGAGATGGACGTAGGAAAACCCTACCGGCAGAACGGGGCTGTGGATTTGCGTCCTGAAAGTAGGATCTTCTCTGAAGCCTACAGCTATCGCCTGTCCGGTCTGGATAATCCGGCATTCACCCAAATAAACTGAATCCTTACAGAGCGTATAGTACTTAGTACAGGCGTTTCTTTTTTCTCTTTTTTAAGACAATTATTTTAGCAAGAAATGGTTGTAATGTGTGTCAGCTTTACTGTAAAAGTTTGGAGATCGTGGGGTGCTATTTGGCTCTGTAGCCATCCAAGGGATGCACAGCAGCACCACTTCGGGAGCATTGACATTTCGCACTTTTGACGAGAATATTAATGAACTTCCAAGGCCACCGAGACCAATATCCATCTACCTGTAGATCTACACAACACTTCACTCAAAAGGAATTCATTAAAGCTCTTAAAGATTATTTATTTTAAATGACTTAATAATGGACTTTCATTGTTATGAGCTGAATGTTAGATAAAAATGAATGTAAGACACTGTGGTACTCTTTCGAGAACCATAAAGGATTTTAGTTAAGGTTCCCGTTACTGTTACTTTTTTCGCCAGGGAATGTGTTTATATATAAAATGTCCGACAAGTTTAATTAAACTGGGGGGGGGGGCTCATGGCAAAGTTGTCTCTAGATATAACTGATCAACACTATGGATGGTAGTTGTGTCGGTCAAATTGACGCGGTAGCTAACCAGACTTATCAAGTCGACCCTGTTACACTAGTAGAACAACGGATGGAGACCGCTTGTTGTATTACTAGGACGGAAGAAGAGAAAACTAAAGAGATGCAAACTGATACTTTCATAACAGCAACTCACGAGCTTATATAAGCGCTACAAGTGCGTACATGTACAAGTACGTGTACAAGGTATTAAATGACCAATGGCCACATCAACGTAAACACCCACCAAGACAGATTAAAGAAGCGTTCACAAATAGATTTGAACTGTCCACACGAGACTAAGTAAAGTAATTCTCACAAATAGATTAGAACTCACTCCAATACAGAACAGTACTGAAGTACGTGTATGCTAATAACATTAAGAGATGACCAGACGCGGGGTGATGATGACAGGCAAGAAGGCCCTGTTTTGCGGTCCGGGCGTTGATGGATCAGCAGACGCAACAATATATTACACTGCGCCAGACCTCCTTCACCGTTAAATCTAACCCCATTGTTACTTCCTCCGAAATGCAATCGTTGTCCGTCCTGACTTGTGAGTATTGTACAGTACTGCAGGGTATCTTGGCGAAGAAGCTATATTTCCAAAAATGCATGTTATGACCTCGCAAATAGCGCTCAATTAATCTATGCACTGCTAAAACAGTCAACCTTCCGGCAGACTTGATGCACCTCTACTGTAAATCCCCCCTCCCCGCGGGGTGTTTGTGGAGGTGCATTAGCATTTGGAGTGCGTGAACAATTCGCACATTTCTCCTCAATTAATTATTAATTTAATTCAGCGTTCAAGGCCGCACAAGATTCCTCCACTCGATTGGATCAATTATTGGTTAAAATTAATAAACAGATGACTTATTATTAAATCATTGAGAAAATGAGAGTTTTCAATAGCCTAGGAATCGTTTAAAACGATCACCTCCTTTTACCTCCTCTTTTCATTCTTGAAATAATAACCTTTATAGTGATTTCGGACTGTCCCTTTCTCTTTTAACGGTTCGTCTGGACTTTCTGTATGATGGGGCGTCTGCTTAAAGTCCTCATATCGTACAGCACTACACTATGCTTAGTATTGGGAGAATCTGACGCTGCCGCTGCTGTGGATAGTGCAGGAAAGCAGCCTGCACCCACCTTGGACCTGGTGACGTCGATTTATCGCGATGCCAATGGGATGGACTCTTTGACCTCGCTCAATTACGTGGGTCCAGGGGTGACGACAGGGATCGCAGAGCTGAGACGGACTTATCCCTTTTTGAACATCACTCATCGGTACATCATGTTCCAGCAGAACCCCGATATGAAGCCAAGCTACTACAGCACCTGTTTAGACCAGTCATTTTACCAGCAGGCCAATATGGCGCAATGGTATTATCGAGAACGACTACCCAACGCTACATCCGTTTTGATTGCACCCGGTAAGTCAAGATGACATCTCACACGGGAGAAATCCTCTTCATTTTCCTTCGCTCATTTTCTTTAGGCTGCGGAGAATATTTACCGCTCAACGCGTTGGCTCGATGGTGGAACCTTCTTTACTTGACAACGTACGTCGGCAACTCATCTTTAACTTTTCAGGTCACAATAGTAACCTTAAAAATTCAGCTTGCTTTCAATCTAATAATGGGGGGGGGTGGTAAGTTGACCCACGGGATGTTATGTTATAAAAGAGGTTTTATCGTTTTTAATTAATTGTTATTTGCCAATGAATGATTCCACTCGTAAGTTGGACTTGAAAGAAAACAAATCTCTCAAGTGAGGTATTAGTTATGTAAAATTAACGACTTTTAAAGTGCATCCCATCTTATTGCCGTGAGTCGAAATGCATCAGGCTGTCATGGTTGAGGACTCTAAATAATAAACTGACCAGAGAGAAATAGTGCACTAGACATCCCTCCATCTGAATTATCGTAGAATGTGATGATGGAATAAATGCCTGATCAAGTTAGTTGGTGTGAGTTTAGGACGTCTGGTGATCGGATAGCACGCAATCGAAATCTCGCACCGACCTGGATTCCTGCAACATATCCTGCCCCGGCGGACTATGCAGAATTTTATCACCAGCTTCTGTTAAGCTACAACTGGACCACCATCACCATTATTGTGGATTCATCAGGTCCCCGTTTCCTCATCAACACACACAAAGTCATTTCAGGGACGCTGGCTGCGGCCAATGATCTGCAAGTAACCTTACGCGAGTACGCGTCCAGTCAATTAACTCTACCCGGTAGCTTTGATGCCAAGGTGGGATTTATGCTGTCAACCCTCAAGCCATCCTGTCGAGGTGCGTTACAAATTGTTCTTTCATAACTCTGCTGCAATGAGAAGATTATTAATTCAACTGACCTATTCGGCTTTAGTTATACTATTTTTTGGTCATTCTGATTCACTGCGACGACTTCTTGTAAGACTGTCATTTCGTCAACAAATGTTAATAACAAAAGGCATGATGAACCGATCGCTCTTTGCGTTTTACAGATTTTGGCAACAAGGAACAACATGACCAACGGGGAATACGTACGTGATGGGACTGTTGCCTCAACCGTTTGCCATGATTGGTGGTATGGTTTTTGTTGGGCCAATTATTAGGTGTATATCATTCAGTATCCCTTTGTCAATAATTACTGGGGGACATTCGCGTGGAACGTCACCGATCTGCCAATCGAACCAGATGCCAACTTGACCGCCATCAATGAGGTATAGATAGGAAAGACTCTCCAACTTTTGACATTTCGACATGTGGCAAATAAATTCAATTTGCAGTTGGTTCGGCTGGCTTATCGTTCGGTGATCCTGATACTCCTGTCGGGAGACATCACCCAGGCAGAGGATGACAAAATAAAAGAGCTCTTACCCACCTGGAAGAACCTCTCAACCGCTGCTTCCGACCTACCCATCCCCAATGGCCCTGTACGTTTTAGCTTGTGGCCCATTTATGCCATTTTTCAACAACTGTACCGTATATGGAATAATCCCATAGCAATTTCATATAGGATGCCGAAATATTACTTAACGCGGATATATTTGTGTGTTGGGATGGAAGTGAAGTGATGAAGTTACCGCCTCTTTCAGATTCCTGGATACCTATTGGCTATGCATAACGCCATTCAGATGGTTGGCCAGGTATAGGAAGAAGACCAATGTACTGCCGGTGGTAATAGAATTAAAACCATTTTGCAGGTAGTTGTGGAATCTGCCAATAACAGCGCCAACCTCCAAGACGGAGCTTTCCTGGCGCGGCAGTTTGTCAACCGCACATTCCGATTGAGTCACGGACAAGAGGTGTCATTCTCGGTGTACGGCACGCGTATCCATAGTGTGTCGGTCAAACAGTTCGTCTACAGTTGCGGAGAATTTCGGGTGAATACCTGTAACTTCGCCAGGAAATGGAATGGAAGCTTCACTGCCACATGAAAAGATGTTATTGTTTTGATCAGCCCTTTATAGTAGCGACTGAGAACCTCTACGGAGTCCTCATAGGCAGGAATGTGGAGAGTTTGCGTTGGTTTGACGGAGTGTTGCCGGTGCCGTTGAATGAGCCATTTTGTGGATACCGCGGGAATGCTCCTCGTTGCCTGCCAAAAGGTATGAGCGATTTATCCCCAGATAACATTTTAGGGGATCGCCCGTGATGATGTTAATTATACTGCTAGCAAATGTTGCCCAACTGATTTGACTATCCTTACTAGCTGATAGTCTGCTAGCCGCTACAGCAACTGCATTTACCGCTGGACTTGTGGCTGTTGTGGTCTGCAGCTATGCTACCAAAGTCCTTATGATTAGGTAAGAGGATCAACATTTGATGGATCATGGATGATTTACTAGTTATATTAGGGACAGTACGCTCGTCAAAAGCAAGGCCTGTAGTTGGTCTATGATATTCGCATTTTACGATTGTAGACAGCTCGGCTGTCTTACCGCTCAGACAATACAGTTGGAATTTCCGAAATTCGCTTATGGATTTTCTTCAACAGCTTCGCTTCAGCTGATCACTTGTTCAAACTCGTTCATCAAAACTGTTTTGTTAGATTTGTTTGATTGATGACGTTAACGAGCACATTTTCGCTGTTGTGCGGTGAATAATTGATCGTTTTTGGCAGAATACGTCGACGGCTAGAGTCAGGATGGTGGCAACTCGACCCGTACAATCTCTATATCGAAAGACGACGGGCGACTTCTTGGATTAGGTCCCTAATTCAGCAATTTATTGAACCCTGAAATGGTAAAGAACTTTGGTTCGCTGTACCGTCATATGTTTTGCCTTTAGCTAATAATCCTCATGCACTTATTACAATGCACATCATAACAGTTGCAAATATTTAAGCCACTTTGTTTTTGTCTATAGGACTTCTTTCACGACAATCATTCTTGACTATGTTCTTTTATAATATTACCGGTAATGAGAAACCTTCAATAGTGTCTGATTTTGATCGCTCCCTGTGCCGTGGTGAGCAAGCAAAATGGGAAACTCTTAGAATGCATTGAGTATTGTACATTGACCCTTGCGTACCACCGGATACATCCAACAGCGGCGTCAGCATCACGCTCCATTTTATGGGCTTACTCTGTGCCGATATAATCGGAGAATTATTACGACCGTGTTTCTCTCCTCTTTTCAACACTCAAATGGTCAACATCAACACTCGTAAATGTCCCACGGAAACAAAGGCTTGTTGGCTTTTACACACAACTACAATCAGCCCTTGCTCCACTTTGATAGTTTACACCATTCATTCCTTACTGTCATTTTCCACTTTGTTGGCAGTTTATGAAGGTACAAGCGCTATTGAATGGCGGATATGAAAGGTCATCGAGGTGGTACCTCGGTTAAACAAGAGGAACAACCACAAGTTGACTCCTCTGCGGCATCTTTTTCCGGCGGTCAAAACCGTACAAGTCCTTGTGACAATAACAGGTCCGTAGCAAATTTAGACGCAGAGCCAGTGCAAACCACCTCCTCGATCAATCCCGATGTCAGTGGGAACAACAAGGAACGCGGACAATGGGGCAATCGAGCAGAGTTCTTCCTCTCTTGTGTCGGTCTGTCTGTGGGCATTGGCAATGTCTGGAGATTTCCCTACCTCGCCTATCAAAACGGAGGAGGTATGTTCATTCATGTCTGGCTGTCTGTTTGTCTGTATAATCTTTCACAGCGACTGTTGTTTTAGGCGCTTTCTTGATCCCTTACTTTATCATCCTCTTCCTGGTGGGAAAGCCCCTCTACTTCATGGAGTTATCGTTGGGACAATACAGTTCGCTAGGACCTTGGACGCTTTTCAAGCGAATGTGTCCCCTGGGTGCGGGTGTAGGCGTGGCCATGTGTGTTGTCTGCCTCATCATCTCCATCTACTACAGTACGTACGTCTCTTAGCCAAAGAAGGCAAACATAAAGATTTTTTAAATATATATGTGATACAAGCTTATCAGACACTTCAGAAAATTCAACAAGATGAAATTATTTGGAGAAAGGTTAGACACTGAAAAAGACAAGCTGCGGACACACCCTCACTCATTTGCCAGGCCACAATGTGGCTAAATCAATCCTATGCATATTTGTCTATTTCTGTTTGCAATTTTGGACAGATGTCTTGATGTCGTACACGGTCTTTTTTATGGCGGCCGTTTGGAAGTCCATTTTCCTGAAGGAAAGCCTCCCTTGGGATGTGTGCCATCCCGAATGGGCCAACGAACAGTGCTTTGTTCGTGCAAACGTTGCTCCTCCCTTTGGAGCAATGTCATCCCCAATAGTGCTGAATGGAACTGTACCGATTCTGCGTTTTCTTTGGCGAAATTTGAGCGCTGTTACGGTCAAATTACAGCCCAGTCCCGAGCAGTACTTTGAACGGTGAGAAATGCAATGACCCCAAACGAGAGTTAAACAAATACAGTCGAGCCATGAAGGTATTTTTTTCCTGCCTCCATGCTCAGGTACGTCCTTCAATCCAGCACAAAAGAGCGGGATTTCACGCTGAGTCAACCTGGACCGGTCATTTGGCAGCTTGCCTTGTATGTTTAGACCTATGCAATTAATTCGAGGGATAAGAGAAAATGTGGCGATTATATAATTAGGTTTTAATTTTAGGTGCCTCATCTTTTGTTGGATCGTTGTTTTTTTCTGTCTGTATAAGGTGGAGTACGGTACTATTATTGCAGTTGAAAATATTCCTGCAATTGTGGCGTCGTTTGGACATATCGAAACGCGAGCAAAGATGTGTTAAATGCTCCATTGCTTTTTACAGGGCATTCAATCGTCTGGGAAAGCCGTTTACTTTACCTGTATGTGGAGGTATTGCTACAAAGACTTCACAGTACAAGGAGTTAATGTTCTTTTCCAGCGACCTTTCCCTTCGTCATTCTGCTGGTTCTTCTGGTCCGAGGAGTTCTACTGGACGGAGCCGTGGAGGGGATCATTTTTCTGTTCAAGCCGCAATGGCACCGCTTGCTGGACGTGACTGTAATTACACAAATAAAGCCTGTCTGTGTCTTTCTCCACCTGGTGTGACCGATACCAACGTCGTTTGTTTGGTGAAGGTGTGGCGCAGCGCTGCCGCACAAGTCTTCTTCTCACTCGGCGTCGCGCAGGGTCCTCTCATGATGTTTGGGAGTTATAACAAGTTTCACATGCGTGTTTACAAGTTAGTCAATCCCTACTTCAACAGATGAACCTTCAATCTCCTGATAATGGATGTGTCTTTTGCCCGCCAAGGGATGCTGTGATTGTGTGCTGCCTGGATACCTTGACCAGCCTCATTGCCAGTATTGTCATCTTCTCGGTAAAAATATACTTCAATCTCTTTCATCCATCCGATCAACCATTATCAATCACTAATCAGGCGTCAACGATTTCGTTTCCTTTGAAGGTTCTCGGTAATTTGGCTTTCCAGCTGGACGTTCCCATCGGTACCGTCGCTAAAGGAGGACCCGGTCTGGCATTCATTGGTATTATAAGTAGCCAGTAGAAAAGCATAATAATCGTCTTGTCAAACATACTTTTGTACCTTTTCCCACACAGCTTATCCAGAAGCCCTTTCAAAGCTTCCGGTGCCGCAGTTATGGGCCGTCCTCTTCTTCTTAATGTAAGCTCACTCATCTACAAATCGTCTTAAAAACTTAAAACAAGCTGTCTCTCTTTTTAGGCTGTTTTTACTGGGCCTCGATTCAGAGGTTTGCCTCAAAATCCTTTTTCTCCACGCTCGATGCTTCTCTGACAGTCTTTGTTTGAATTTGTCTGTTAGTTTGGTCTGCTGGAGGCTGTCTTGACAGGTACCCCTTCCATTCAACATTTAGGTCAAAATGGTCAATAAACAAAATGAGAAATGTACCGCTTCGAAGGAACTGCGGGCATTGTGTGTATCTACGGTATGTCTTGCAGCATTCTATGACGAGTATCCGTCGCTTCGGCAGAAGAAGGCCCTGGTCACTGGCGCGGGCTGCGCTGTCTGCTTCCTTTTAGCATTGCCATGTATAACCCATGTAAGTTTTATCAAACTGCACAAGGTCTTTTGTATAATTGTTTCGGTTCGTTGTCAAACCCCGAGTGTTATCTTTCAGGGAGGTCTTTATGTCATTGATTTAATGGACACCTATGGTAATAATTTTGTAAAGAATAATATTGACTATTAATAATCATCCCCGATCTTTAGGCGCTGGCTTTGCGGTTATCCTCATTGCGTTCTTTGAGATTTTGGCCGTTTTTTGGGCCTACGGATTGAAACGTCTCCAACATAACTTGGACTTTATGATGAAATACACACCGTCTATCTACTTCCGCAGCTGTTGGGTCATCATTGCTCCCCTCATTCTACTGGTAAGCAGCCTAGCTGACCTCCCGCCCAAGGCAACCATCGATTGTAATTGTCTTTTTTCAGTTCATATTCATCTATTCTATGGCTGATTATAAACCGTTTGCAACCAACGATCCCGATGGCAAGTACCCAAAATGGGCAGACGGAATTGGTAAGACACATTCTCATTATTCTTTATCCTTAGTTATTCTGATTTAATAAAGATATTCATTTCAGGTTGGTTGCTGGCCCTCGCATCAATTCTTCAGATACCAATCGTAGGTCGCACTTTCTCCCGGTGCGGAGACAAAAAAACTAAAACGAAAGAAAGAAAAAGAATGAAGAGCGATAGAAACGAAAACGAAGAACTAAAAAAAACAATAACCAAAGAAAAGGGCCAACAAACAAAGACACAATGAGGAAAGAAAGATAAACCCGTAATGTTGATTATTCCGTAGTGGGCCATCTATAGTGTCGTCAAACAGTCTGCCACTTCCTGTCGAAATGTAAGAATTCTCTGTGCTTTCTGTGCACCGACATTGAGTCTAGTCAAACCGGCAAGTTTTAACATGCATTGGTTGTTTGTTTGTGAATAGAAATTGTTGCAAGCCTCCCAGCCGACGTCGGAATGGGGTCCAGCAGTACTAGAAGACCGTGAAGAGGAGCTGTCATACTGTTACGGACAGCAAGGCACTACCCGATGCGACTCTATTGAACTAAACCGTACTGACCGTGGAGAGGTATACAACTGTCAAGACGGGACAACTCGTCTCCGTCCACAAGGGCCTAACTATTGTCAAGCCTATGACATGAGAAGCGGCCTTGACAACCCCGCTTTTCTCCCAACCTAATAGCTTCTTTATATCTCAATCTGCAACACACATCTACATTCGAGTGAGAAATATTCCACGCAAATACCTTCCGTTTTTTTATTGTATACATTTTTTGAGAGACCGGTACCGTATATTGCATACAATGGTCAAAAAAGAAAGAGGGAGTAAGGTTATTATTTGCCCATCTCAATTCCCAAATGCCCCGTCTAGAGTCAACCTTTAAAAATTAATCAAGGAATACCTAAACAGCAGCTGCCATGTATGCCTTGCAAGCATAACACAAATGAACGCAACAAGCTCTTTAAATTTATATTACACAAGTCAAAAAGTAAACTAACTTAATTATAGGAGAAGCCAATTAGTCTTCTTTCATATTCAACGGAATGCCTTTTTATCTTTCTTCTTTCCGTCTGTCTGTCTGTCTGTCTGTTTGTCTGTTGTTCTGTCTGTCTGTCTGGTTCGTAGACAACGATGGATGCCCGTCCGTTTGCTTGTCCTTGCCGGAAGGCAAAAAGACGCGCGTCTGTCCTGCCGAAAAGACAACCTGCTAACGTTTACTACGTACAGTTTAAAATTACTTTTTTCATGGGATAATAAAAGGATCAGGCGAATTTTATGTTGATGCCTGCCAAATTGAATCTTCTAAGTACTTTATGTCAGACTCAGACAGGACATTAAAATGATTTAATTGAGAATCATTACTCTTAAGTTGCCAACATACAGTTTATCGGAAGAAGGGGGGAGAGTAGATGTGTGAGCAAGAAAAGATGCAAAATGAGAGTGATGGACATTTGCTTTAGAGCTGTAGTTATATCACATGGAGAGAAAAAGTTTGTATAGCCATTTATTTTACATCGAGTATCATATTAGGATCTCGAGTCAAAATATAACAGGCTCAAAAAAATATTTTCACTGACCACTAGCCAGATACCAAAGTGCAGACAAACTGATCACACTCGAGAAGAAAAATATTGGCCAGTTGCCAGGTAAATCTTTCTATTTCGTTCTAAATGGGCCGCAATTTTAGTTTTCTTTTTCTAAATGAGTCTAGGAGACATAAGTTTACCACATGAGTCTAGGAGACGCGCTCTTTCAATTTTTTTTAATTTTTTTGGATTAAATATAGATCTTTTGAT
>LRSR01008835.1:0-63326 GCA_001579985.1 Hypsibius dujardini | reverse complement strand
CTTTTGGAGCTAACGTTTAATTTTTTCTGCCGGTCTCTCATTTGTTTTGACTGAAATGTTGAACAAAATTACACGAACCGAACTCTCATTCCTCAAGCGCATGTTTGGTCCGAGGAGATTTTGTTATACAGGAACACTCTCATGACGTTGACCTTCTCCATAATAAACGTTTTCTACTGCACCGATTGCGTTCTACAATAACGTGAAAATGCTCTCCTGTATTAATATGAACAAAATTTCCGATCAATGCAGCGACTGAATTCTCTTTCAGACCGACCTTAGGCATTATCCTTGACAAATTTTCGATGAAAATTGATGGTGGTTCGTGGTTCTCCCCTAAATCATGTTCGGAAACATTCCTGGCTAATTTTAGGCGAAATGATTGCGAGTTTGTTATTTCCTCATTTCTCACCCATTTAGACCATTTCAAAACGTTTATCAAACTGTCAATATTGCGCATTTTGATTCTTCTAGATTGCCAAGTCCGTTATAGATAAAGCGTCAACATGGAATCAGCTAACGGTACAATGACGCTCTGTCTCTTAAGTGCACGTGTCGATCTAACGAAAACATAATGTTTAAAGACGAAGGATCAGAAAGCAGAATTGTGGGGAGTTAATCTACCAACAGGCGTCCACAGACACGGCCCGGTGACATCTTGGGCGAGGCACAGGCTCCCTCCATCACCGACCCATAAGCTGGAGCCACTATACTTGGAGCCAGCCGTTCGAGATCTCCATAATATTTCGCCTGGAGATTCACCGAGCATGATGATGTCACCGCTTGGGAGCACACTGAGTGACACAGGGGAATGAGTCAGTAAGTCAGTCCCAGAGGACCATAAAACCGTCTCAGACTGACCAACAGAAGAAATTGCCGACAAAACAAGATTTCCGTCGGTCTGCATAGTCAGTCTGGTCTTATTGTCTGGAGAAAAAAGACTGTGCCCCCTTTCCAGACTGCTTTTAGGAGCAAGTTGAGAGATTATCCTGGTTTTGACGCATATGTCATTGCCTTCAGTCTGGCTAAGACACCCATCAGGACAATTACGAATTAGAACCGGGTCGCTCCCCTCAGCGCAAGCGTAAAGTGTATCAGCTGACAACTGCCGCGGACTGCATCTTGACAAGAGCGCCGATCCGCAGTGATTGTTGTTATCAATGCAGCAGCCTTCGTCTGCATGAGATCATACAGAGAGGAAAAGAGAGAGCCTGATAAGAGTACGTACCGAACAGAAAAAATGCGATACGTCGTTCCAACAGTATGAAGTAATTGACTTCTTCGAATAGCACAATCTACACTAGTTCAATTACTCTACTCTATGCAACCCCTTGTTCATTTTAGTCTCGCCTATAAAAACCTTCGAAGGTATAGGGTGAATCTTTATACTAACACTAGTACAGACTCAACCCTTTGAGTAATCCATCAATGTAGGAGATCTCCCCAGTACCTTCTTCCCCCTACTTGTTACAGCTGTTCAAAGACACTTCTCGCAGCAAAGTGACTATACTTTCGGATACAGTCGGCATCGGACGATCGGTAGTTGACTTTTTGAAATCTGAATAACACAAACACAGCCACATTTTATACAATAGATGCATGAAAAATTAAAGCGCATAATTACATTTTACGTTTCGAAACAATAATTAATTATGTCAATAGTAACTGTCATGATACCCAAATAAATTTAGGGGTTTTTTTGACAAGAAACATTACCTGTTTTACTGAAAGCGGGCGTGGAAAACGTGCAAAATAAACTGGATTTCACCCCATTGTTTTATTTCAGCATTCCTCTTTGGTTAAACTATCGTCATCAATTGACTAGTTTGAAGTTATTGATACCAGCAACTTTACACAGAACAATCCACAACGGGAGAAATGCAGTCCTTATTATGAAAACAAATACGTAGAATGAAGGCCGTAGAAAAATGGAACCCAATATAATTCTCCATCAGTCAGACACGGAGACCCGTGACACAAGTGATACACGCTTGTGATCACTATTTGTTTACTTAAGAATTTCATCAAAAGAAATAACGTCCGATATAATATAACAATATTTAATATTATAATTTGGTTTAAAATGATTTCATCTTACATCGATCTGATTTAAATGTCAATTAATTTTGGGTTAATGATTACTTCGAAACGGGAAATGGTTTTCTGTGCTTTTTTATTTGGAACTTTCCAACAAACTGGACATGTATCTGGAGATACTCAAATATGGATTTGTACTGACTTCACTAGTGAATTGTCCCGCATTATATCACTGATCTATCGACGGTTTTTTGGCAATTATAGAGGGGTTTGGTGGCGGAATTCAAACACAATTAAAATATTTACACATAGTATCAAATGAGAAACTATTTTTGGGATCTTTCAATTTGCCTGGAATTGTATGTGGCAAAGTTTGGTGAATCTGAAGGCTGTTCTTGTGGTTTGAACCAATATTTCCGTGCAAGATCACTTCCCAAAAACATTGTTAACACGTAAACCTTGACATGTATTGAACATGTGTTGCCGAGGATGTTGAGATTCAAATCAAAATTGATTGAAGAACACAATTCGAAATTCAGAAAGAACTTTAAAATGAAATAACATGTATTTCATTTAATTATGAAGCCAATTTTGATTTGCTTTCTGCAATTCAATTCCATGTAATGTACTGCTGGTACATGTGGATAGTCCTACCAAAAGCGAACAAAAAATTGCGTTTTGTTTTCCACGAATTATGGATTCGTTAATGGTCTTTTCACTTTTGCTTTGTGATCATGAATTTGTTCTAACATAAGTTAATCTCGAAAGCAAATTTAACTAATATATTTTTTCAGAAATCGGATTTAACAATCACTATTTATTTGCGGAAAAGAGGCACACTAAGACATATATAAATGAAAAATTGTGCTGGTCGATTCATTATTGCCCCGCTAAACTTCAATTTTTTTTAATCGATCGCCGAAAGACAGTGCTTTGAATTAGAGTTTCCAATTCGTTTTGGGAGAAAAGACAAAACATAGGAACTAATTTTGTCATTAGTTCTTTTGGGATACAAAGCTTAAGAATTACCTGCTAATTTTGGCGTGGTTGCTGCTAATTGTATGGTGCAGTTGTACATTTTATTTATTTTTCGTATATCGGTCGCGCTGAGCCCATCTCGTTGGCCGATTACTTGATCTCTGTACTTTGCCTTTGGTCGAATAGTCCAAACCGTCGGGCGTCTTGCAAATTCATACATTCCGTAATGTAGAACAGAACCGAAGTCGTAGGGTTCACCGAAAGCAGTCGTGTGAAACTTTACTAGGAACTGGTTTTTGCCTTCTATGAAAGACAAAACGAAGTAATAATTCAAAAAACATTATAGATGCAGTTTAGAGAACTGCCACAAGTTGCGTTGTGTTTTTAGGAATATAGATAGCATGTACGTAATAAGAGTAGTACCCCTTCTTAGCGCATTAAATCAATTTCACAATAAATGGTATCGTCTTACCAAGTTTAATACTTGACCAGTCGATGTCGACATATTCATCTCGATCCAACCTTGAATGTTCGTGATAAAAACCTGTAACGGCAACGACCAATAAAGAAATCCATGAAAATAAGGCGAAAAAAACCAGTTTGTGGCTTAAAAATGTAAAATAAATATAGCACGCGGGTGGATGCCTTCTGTGGAACACCATTCACCAGGCTTTGTATAACTGATTCTCCTCTTATGTGCCACTAAATAAGGGCTAGCACGTTGTCCGAGAAGGCATCTTATGAAGACGTCTAGCGGAGATTTGGGATGCGGTAAGTAAGTACCGTACGCTCGCAATCTCAAGGGACAATTTTCCGCCCTACCCGTAAATTTTAACCCACCCGGTTCGTGCCTATTCAGTGCCGTTCATCAAGTTGCCACTATAGGGACAAAATTCAATCAGTCGAGCACAACGAGTAAGCTGTACGAAACCAGCAAATCCAGAGAACAGTGAATAAAATTGAACTTTCAATCGAGTGCAGGGCTAAACTGAGGCAGGCGGGGCTTAGCTGTCGCTTAAGATTGCAAGCATACGGTAAATAATTTGATGCCCCTCTGGTTTTCAGAAGGTACAGACGCAGCCTCAGGCGCTCAAGAATAACAGCACATTGCGATGGTCCCACGGTGAACATCAGAAGCAGAATCAAGGATTTTTTGTAGAAAATTTGTGTCCACGAAGAGGTAAGATCTATCGGACTTGTCGATACATGTACGGAAAAATCCTTCTAAATTGAAAAATTTTCTGGACACAAGGGGCGGGGGAATATTTTTCATTTTAATAACAAGCGCAAATATTTTTGCCAACTGTTTATTGTTCAAAATTTGCATTTTTTTAACCACGTCTTGAAACATTTTTTAAAATATAAATCGAAAAAGTAAGTGTTAAAGAAAGCGGAGTCTTCTGATATTTTTCATCTTTTTAATTCGACTGAATTCAATGACGAATGAATTTTGTTTTCATCAATAGTAGGAATTACTAAAAGCATGCTTCATTTCAGCCCCAGGTTATTCCCCAGAAAACCATTCCAAGTGAAAAAAAAACATTTTAAGCAATACCATTCGCATCATGAAGTTATCTGTCTCTCGCAAGTGTGAACGAGCTTACCGATAGCGTGCATAATTTGATGTTGAGCTATCCCACTCTTGTTGCCCGGGAAACACTCTAAACATACATGGAATTAGTCGATACACATAGGTAAGGTCATTAAACTCAAAAAATTTTACCATTAATGCTCAACCCCACTCGCTGTCCCTTGAAATCTGGGGGATTCGGCGGTTGCTTTCCGACATCCGAATAACACCTACAGAAACAAGATGTTGACCGATTCTTACGTCTGGCCCTCCGCAAATTATCGTTAAGCTCACCCCAAGGAGTCGGCGGAGATTTGGAGATACTGAGTCTCTGTGGTACGCTGAACAAATGTGAGACAAGTTGCCTTTTGAAACACATCCATGGCATCCAAGACAAGCTGCATTCTGTCTGGTTCACTCTCTACAAAATAGAGAAACGTATTGAAAAACCACCACCAACTCATTCATCTGCAGGTGCTCCAAATTGACGTACGGAATGTCTTGGAGAACGCAAAAGGGATAACTAGGTCTGTCCATTTCAACGCATCGTTTACAACTCCGTTAGCTCCCGTTCCCTAAAAGATAATTGCATTTCAGGTTACTGGCAGGTAATCGCCAATTAATACAGGGGTTATTTAACACGTACATTTATATATATCTCGACTACCAAGGTGATCGTCCAGATACAACGCAGGAATCGCTCCATTGTCGCAATTCCCTTGTGA
Source organism: Hypsibius dujardini (assembly GCA_001579985.1). Classification (NCBI taxonomy): domain Eukaryota; kingdom Metazoa; phylum Tardigrada; class Eutardigrada; order Parachela; family Hypsibiidae; genus Hypsibius; species Hypsibius dujardini. The sequence goes on along the minus strand of LRSR01008835.1, from coordinate 58,016 downwards.
GATGCAAACGTAAAATATTTATTTAGTTACAGTAATAGTTTCGAGAGAAAATTCGAAGAATGTGTCGTTTTCTATCGAGCATACTTCTGGTTGAAAGAAAATGCCGCACTTCTGCCGTTTCCGAACATTAAGGGTTGTACAGACAAAGAGAGTTTGCTAGGACCTATAACCAGTTTATCTCCCGTAAAGCATGACTAATCAGTGAGATAAATGCTAACGGCGACAATTTTTTTACTGCATGTTATGGTGTCTGTAAGAAAACCGTGATTTGTTCACATCACCGCCACAAAGTTCGGTTCTTTGTAGAGAAAGAAACAGGTCTCATGTACAGCGCAGTCTGATGGGTGAAGAAAAGAGACCTCATTCGTTAAAAAATCCTGATATTTTTTTACTTGAGAGAAAACACGGAAGAACTATTTGGAGGCCGGAAGTTTTCAACTTTTTTTCTCGCAAACTCCTCGGGAGGAAATTGTCAATCACCAGTTTCAGTCGGAGACTAAAATTAAAACGCAAAATATGAAAACGCTAGAATACTTGTTCTTCAACAGAATGTTTACGCAAGAACAGGTTCTTTATGGCTAGTCAGAATCGCCGTATCTCGTTTATTTCTAGAGTAGTTTTTGAACTAGGATAGAACAAGCAGAGTTGATCATTTTCAGCCAATAATAGAAGGAGTCACAGATATTGTTCACATTTTATTTGGTGTGTATACGGGTGTGAACGATCCAACAAAGGTTTATGGTATATTTTATTTATCAGATCCAGAAACCGTCCATATACCAAAAATAAGCATATCCGTCATTTAGTTGGTGTAGAGTGGTTCGTTCTGGGTTTATTTCTCGCAAGTGTCACAATGTGGGATATAATCTTCGCCATATTTTTGACATCGTTTATCCTCTTCACGAAAACAAATGATAGTCGGACGGTTAATAACATGTGTGTAAGCAGTTCTGCTGCATCCTGCGACTCCGATGCTGAGTGCACCAATTCATGCATTGAGGATTTCTTAGGGACTACTGGAAAATGCGGACCGTTTAAAAGTACTCAAGTGTGCTACTGTAACGGATGTGCGACAATCAATAAAGCCGGTTCGAATAATTGGATATTATTTGAGAATCACTGTTATTTAAGGTAATCAGATTTTGAGTAGTGGATTGAATCTCTGTCAGTTTTCGTCAATTGAATATGAGAGTGAATCTAGCAGCCAGCAGCTTAATGTTTTAAATGAAAATACGTCAAAAATGATGCGCCTCTTTGCGTTCTGGAATCACTACTAAGCGTCCAAAAATTTGTGTCACGGTGGCTTGATCAAATTCATGAACAAGATTTATCTAACAGTGTTCAATTCTTCATCCGAACATGGTACGTGAAACAACTTGTGCTTGTTATAGCCCCGTTTGTCACAACAAAAAAACAAAACGGAGCTGAATGCATTCCAGAATTTTATTTTGCATTATTTTTTGTAAACTTTTTTTAAACAAGTCATTCACAGATGATCAATCACTGGTCGAATAATTCTGCTACTTTTACACAAACCAGACATACAGCTGCAAGACCGATTGTAAACCAAATAGAGAAGACCAAAAACTAAGCAGCGCTACAGATGGCTCCAACGTAAAATTTTACGACATGCTCTGCAAAAGCGATATACCACTTTCGTTCGATAAACGGTGGGAATTTGGTTCTCAATGTAAGTACATGCATATCAAATACAAAACAAATAGGCTTTTAAATGATTTCAAACTTATTGTAGCGCTAAGATAAATTTGTGAATGAAAAAAATATATCTGATATGTCAGCGTTGTTGCGACTGCTTCCAATTTGGCCCATGATAGATTAACGTGACTAGACGCGCTGGGGAATTAAGAAGCATAAACATTGTGTCATGAGCTAACCAAGAGGAGCAGTTTGTAATTGTGGCTTTACAACAATTTTGCTCTTCAATATGCAAACGATGGCAAGCCTGAGCAAATTTGCAAAATCGAACATGAAATTCAAATTTCCTGAAAGTAATTTCGTTGAGCTGCAAGCTTCGTTTGCGTCCCTGGTTTTCGACTTGATGATTAAGAAAAGATATAGTTAGGACTACGCTAACAAATTTGGACGAAGTTATCTGCGCTCATGAAGCTTCTGAAGGAGTTTCCTCCGTTTACGCGGTGTCAGAAAGAGATTGTTTCGTAAACAAAGATTTTATTAGCAAGTTAATATTAAGTCCTTCATAGAAATAAATAGACTGCTGATAAACTCCGTTAAAAACGAACAAATATAAGACACATGTTTTGTTGACAATGTAAAAATTCTGTACTTTACTTAGCTAAAAAATGAGATATATTGTATGGTAAACACTAGCATATGAAAGAATTCATAACATCAGAAAGCAGTTGTCTAATGTTTCCTTTTGTCCAATCCATATTTAAAACGATTCTGAAAAGGCTACTGCGCTAGCCCAGCCACAACATACAGATACTCTCTAGAATGCTCATCGACAAATGTGTTACTGAAACCCACAATTCCGGTTGTGCGTCAAAACTGGTTTTTTTTGGCAGTGTGCAAAATCATTTGCAAAATAGTTGTGGTTGTATACATCTGTGTCCGAAATATTTAACAAAATGTTGAGTTCGTCGCAAAACTCGTTTGAATACACAGTACAAAGGCGCTTACTGGTAGCGTTTAGGAAGCATAACTTTGCCTGCGTTGTATTTGATATGTGATGAGAAACAGTGATGAATGAAAACACGTTTGATGCCTCGTTTTTGTCCTAGTGCCATAAAAGTTTCATGCATGTTATTGGAATTGCGAAAGAAGCTTTTGGTTATCTCGATCGCGCAAAACATGACATGTATGTGGGAACATACTGGACCGAACGATGGCTTACAGTTATATTTATTGATAAAAAATTATGTTCTGGTGTACGTATGGCTTATTCTGGTCATTTGGAAGAATTCTTAAAAGAAAAACTCCTTTTCGAAACTTGCAACAACTCCGCTAACGCAATGATGAAATTGATCTACTTAAACCCACAGTATTATTATTGTCGACAAGGTTCAGAGGATGTTCATCGAAATATATACTAAGTTATAATGTTTGAGATGGTCAAATACTGAAATCAAATTGAAGTATCGTTTGAAATCGAGGTTGCAGTTTACACTTGCAATGTTGAGCTTATTATTATTATACAGTTGAGCAGTGTCAAAAAACTGTTACCCATTTGTTTCCACAAAAATTTGTAATTGGCAGTCTTAACCACATATAACATACTTGTAGAAGTTTGTTTTTATAAAAATATGTTTACCGACGTTCGGTTTTTATTGCCCTATTGCGATCTTACCCAAGTTAAGTGAGGTTTTTTAACGTAATTGCGTACGACTTTACTCAAAAATATCTTTTCGTGAGATATCGCATCGCTGGGCTGAAGGCCGTCTACTACGTTTTCGGTCTATTTCACACATTTCAGAGATCATTTGTTTGCTCAACAACAACCTGTTTTTCTCGGATTAATTTTGTTCAAGCTAGCCTGAAATGGGTGGTAATAGGCGGTGCAAGTCTGCCTAAAACCGGTTTCTAAATTTACTGAGGAAAAATGAAGCCTTGAGAAATTCGCTACGAGTAAATGCGTACAATACGTCCCCTGATTTTTAAATTTGAGAATAATTGTGAGTGGCCTCGAGCTATTTGCATGCATGTGTCATGCGAGTCCCGCTTGGAAACGATGAAATACCAGCATCAAGTTTATTATTTCTGATCATAAAAGTATAACACGGCCTTCATTCTAGAGGGGGACCAGCAAAAGTGGCAGCTAGATCCAGATTTTTGAGAAAAAGCTGGGGGAGTTCGGCTTACGTGACTGAGGCAGTGAGCGAACTGGCAACATATAAATTATGCAGACACTTAGACAATGAGACAAACAAGCAGACTATGAAGTTAATGGTAGACAGTAATCTAAACGTGCACATTTTAATGTCATACTTGGCAATAATTTAGCCGGATGTTGTGATAATTTTATCTTAACACATATACTACCTCATTTATTTTTCGTTTTTTCCGAACGCGCATGCACCCGATACTAAAAACATCGGATTTTAGCAACGACCAGCACTTCTATTGTCTCCCTTCATGTTCCGTTAAATCAGCAACAACCCAGTTTTGATTCCACGTTTAATTTGACTCTGCTAGACTGTTGATTTGTTTTTTTGAGAAATACTAGTATGTTCGCGAATTGCGATGTCGTTACCGCTTGCTTTAAGCAAAGAAAGTATGGACTATACGTTTTCTTTTCTGCTACATGTATTTGTAACTTTATGCCCGTTTTTTGTTGTTGGTTCACCTTTTTTTCATCCACCCTGCTGAGTGCCAACATTTACAGCTTCCAAATTTGCATGGGCTTTTGTTTGCATATCAGATAAAGGCCTTTAACTAGACAGTTTCAGAAATCTAGCCATAGCAGATGGCTTGAAAACATTCAGAAAAATTCTTTGATCCATTTTAGTTCGTTCCCAAGCCTCACAGTTTGAATTCGGGTCCAAAAAAGGAAGGGAAGAACCCCAATGGAAAAGCGTGCAAGCAGTCCGGTAGAGGCGCCACTTCGGTTCCATTTCTCTGGGTTGGTTTCGCAAAAACAATTTAATTTAAATTTAAGCGCTACCTGCTGGCCTGCCAGCCTGGTTATGTTACGATTTCTAAAACGACCTAGTTAAGGGCCTTTGCCTCGTACCGAAGTTCCAATTATTCCACACAATGACCGTTTAACGCAGTTTCGAAGTAAAATCAAAGGAAAAATTATTGAAATTTGCGGTCCCATAATTTTCAATCCGCACTAGCAAATTACATTTGCGAAGCTCTTATAGTGCATTTTTTTGCGCGCAAGAAGCCCTCAGTAGCCGGCTATTTTTGCGGGGAACAACATCCACACCGTGGGAAAACGTCAACAACGTAGAGCAACGTCGGCAACGTGGGACAACGTCAGCAACGTAAGGCAACATCAACAACTTACGGCAATGTAAGCAACATATGGCATCGAGGGCAACATGTGCAACGAGAGACAACGTCAAAGACGCTAAGCAACATCCGCAACGCCGAGCAGTTGGGATTTTATGCAGTTGCAGAAACAAGAGGTCATCATGGAAAGCGCTTACTTTCGTTCCAAACTCCAAACCTTGTGCATAGGCAAGATATTCCGGTGCCCAACATGTGAAAACGCGTGCATATTAAGAAAAAATGGTCCCTATGAAAAAGGACGTATACAAATTTTGTCATACCTACTTGTCAGTCACCTCCTTTACTGTATCGTAGGTAGATTACGTTGTTAACTTGTTCATTTAATATTGCTGAATTATAATGCATTTTTATATACTAATTTAAGACTGTTAACATCCTTAACTGAACACATTGGGATGCACTCAAACGATTCTATCCGAGTTCTTGTAATTTTTTATAGTTGTGTTGTTTAAATAAAATTTAAGAACTACTTTAAATGGCTCAAAAAAAGGCTTATTATTTTAAATAAAAGTCGCAAAAATACAAGTCGTGATTAAACGGGTTAAAATACCACTAAATTGACTTGAAATATTAGGATGTTTTACTAATCTTTTATTTTGAATACTAGCTATGTGGCTTTCGTTTTAAACAAACAAACTTTTGTTCACTCAAATAATCCTTGAAATTTGAAGGATTGAGGAGCTGAACTTACGTATCGTTTGCGGGTGCTTAGCTGAGGCCGTGCGGATGCAGCTGATTCACGTCAAGGGCGCAGAAGACAACATCAAAATTGCACCTCAAAGCCGTCTGCCCTTTTTGCCGAATATTGAGAATAGAAGAACGGTATAAATCAGCAGGACGTATGAAGAATCCCACGGTGAGGCGCATGACACATCCAGTAGCGCGTACTAAGGGGTGGCAAGTGGGCAATTGCCCCCCCCCCTCCGAAATCGAAAAAGTGACCCAAGGGTACCCCCTGACGTTTTTTAGAGTTAAAATAGCTAAATCATACCAACGCTCCCCCATGGATTTTTACTAAAATCTTGCCCCCCCCCCGTACCGGAAGGTCAAGACGCGTCTATGGACACACCGGTTGGTAATTATATATCAGGCCAGGTGAATCCTTCAAACATCACTTCATTTCTGCGGGGATCCATCAGTGATTATTAATAATGAAGCCATCTCTTTTTGATTGAAATTAACTCGTAGATGAATTGTTCTTTCGTCTTATGAGCTTTTCTGAACCAAAAAGTTTGTTAACCAAAACGTTTAGCTTATAGTTAATAAATTTGGTAAATGATATAACATTTCTTCTCTAAAGGCCCGTTTATAGTTTGTAAGAAATGCTCTCGTGAGACAAAAAACCTCTCATCCAACGTACAATCTCACAACTATAATAGCGTCTTTTTTTTATTTCAAAAGAGAAAAACAGCAACAAAGTGAGATCTCACGTCTTCGATTTATAATAATTACGCCAAACAACGCTGAAAATTTGCACGTGCAAGCTTTGCAGTCTGGATGAGATCGCGCATTGTGAAACAAGCTTGTTTTCCAACATCTCATCTCACGTCTCATCCAATCGGCCTTACAAACTATAACAGCGCCTTAACAGGCGTTGGCGAACCAATTTGTTCCAGCTATCCTTTATCAAGTTGGAGTGCGGAAAAGGCGGAATCACCATCAGGCTCATGGAATATAGGTAAATATAGATACCGCATCCCCCTGTGGAAAGGAAGAGTGGGTGGAGGCGTATGTAGATTGTTACGATGGCGTCGGGCCGGAACTCCCGTTAAGCTGATGGACGGCCCTTTCCAACGCCTTTCCTAAACGATTGGCCTCATTTCACTTCACAGATTAAGCACTGCATAAGCAATCCTGCCAAAGTTGTTGTCATTCTAATTGTGAACATGTAAGCAAACGACACAGCTGGGGACATTGTCTGTATTGATAAAATCCCTATAGAATGTTACAGGCATTCCGAATATTCCATTTTTACTTGAAGAATTTCTTCATAACGTTGGTCAGAAATGTGAGAGCCACAGAGAAATAATTACACTAGTCAGCAAACTGTCGAAAGCGTAAACTGCTACCGAAAATGTCCCTTGAGGCTTGGCCCACCCTGTCGGCCAAGGCGTGATACTCCTCCACCCACTCGGTGCGACCATTTTCCCATTCTAAATGATCAACTTCCCGGTAGAAAGTGTTAAAAAGTCGCTCCACCACCGACAACCGAGAGCGTCTTAGCTGACCAGCACACCAATCGACAATGGCCTCCCCGACTGCTTCATCCGGCATCCTCTCCAGAATGACCTCACTCAACACCCAAGGTAAATCAGTGGACCCACTCAAGCCCAAGGCAACACCCACCGGACTGGCCACTCTTTCTACCACCTACAATCAAATTAGCCCCATCAAATAACTAATAATCAACTACTTAAATTAATCAAAATAAGTTTAGTTTGGCAGTCCATAATAACCTGGTCGTCTTGATGTATAGGAGTGGTGTTTGTATCTGCCTGGACATAATCCGTCTCGTCAGAGTCGAGGACGACCAACACAAAACGGTCCTTCTCATCCGGCTCGACACTCTCTTGAGACTTGGTGTGTCGGGCAAAGGACGAAATTGACGGCTGATTCGGCATTCGTTTGTGCTTTTTGCTTTTCCTCTTAGTTATGGCTGGCGGAGGGAGACGCTGAGCGGGTAGCTTTTTCACTTTGAGACTGGAGACTTCTTTGGCTTTGGCTATGGCTGCGTATTGCTCATATACCTCCTCTAACAGCTCAGCTGGCAACGCGGCCAGAAATTCTGGATCTACCTGCAAATATTACCGACTTGGGTATAATACTATATCAACATAATTACTCATAAAGCGCTTCGCCAAATTAAAATATAAAATAATCACTTCATTTCAATTCATACCTAAAAATTCATTTTTTTCAAAGGTGCGGAAAAAGATTAAAAAAAAGTACCTGCGATGCTGAAGGGTAGCAGGATTCAGTGGCGGCAGACGTTGACGGAGCACATGGTGCCGGAAATATCAGTCTCGTCTGAATCTTCTTTTCCTTGACCTCTGTCGTGACTAAATCATCTAGCTCCCAATTTGCACCGCGGACCTTCAACGGCATGTGCATCTGCCGTTTGTATTGGCTGGCTGTTACCGGCACCAGTTTTAGCTTGGACTGTATCTTCCCGCGTCGACCCAGGAGTCGCTGTTTGAGTCGGCGGAACCACGCACCCTGAGGAGCGTTCAGTCGCCAAAAGGCCCACTTAACTGAGTTGTTGGAGGATTTACCGCGACGTGTAGCATGCCGGGTAACTATTTGCTCTTGATAAAAGTCCATCGTAGCACCGTAGAATCGCCAAGGGTAGGTCAGCATTTGAGGCACTTCGGGGATTTGGAAGTAGTTCAAGTGCTCCCAGCATTCCGTCTCCTCCTTCAGTTCCAGGAGGGCTTGCTTCACAGCCTCCTCAGTATGTCCTTAAACGGACACACACACACAGTCAGACAGGCATTTTCCCCAGTCCGGCAAACAGACAGACAGACAGACAGACAGGCAGGCAGACAGACAGGCAGATGGGCAGACAGACAGGCAGATGAACAGGCAGGCAGGCAGACAGGCAGGCAGACAGGCAGACAGACAGGCAGAGAGGCAGACAGGCAGATAGACAAAGATAGAATCCGTAATGGTCTTACTTGGTACTGGCTCGTCTGACAAGAGAAGATCAACTACTTGAGCTTCAAAGCACCATCCTTCCTCGTCACCTCCTTCCCAATCTTCGTCCGGCCCATACTCCACCTCCAACCGGTGTTTTTTCCAATTACTCTCATGCTCCATCTCGTCCCCATCATCCCCAGCTACATCGTCGTCTGAAAATAGCGGCAGCTCTTCATCAACCTCAGAGTTAAGGGTCTTTTCCAAGGCATCGACGAAGTGATCGGTATTGTGAGTAGTTGGGGAGACGAGAGGCGGCGACCAATCAGTGGAAACTTGAGCCGCAGCACGCTTCTTTGTCTCAACCAAGCGGGTGACTTGAACGCCGATCCCACGAACCTAAACAAGGATACACACAATTAGTAAAGACTCATCCTCATTTGGTCTAACTCAACAAGCATACCTTTATATAGATAATTTATATTTACTTAACTCAGACAACACAACATATATTTTTGCCTTCTTCTTTGCTGACAATGTAAATTGAAAGTTTCTTTAAATTTTCAATTTTATCAAGAGATATGGAATACAAGTTTATTTAATGCATATCTGGGCAAACTCGATCCTCAAATTGTTAGTAAGATAAGCAGTCGTAGCACCGAAGGAACAATGTCAATGAATGCATACCTCCTTCACATCGATCGCCAATTTTCGAAAGAGAGACACTCCTTCTCGGGCAATCACTTCGGCGGAATCGGTCGGTTGCACGAGAGACACAGACTTATTGACGCTGGTACAGTGACCGCATCCCATGAACTTCTCGGGCTCGACAGGCGCATCCTTAAAAGTTAGCAAACGGCCGTCGATGAAAATAATAAAGCTATCTGTACTATTAGTACGACTCATGTCTGTCTGTCTGTCGGTACATCGATTTGTTTGTCTGCCTGCCTGTTTGTCTGTCTGTCTGTCTGCTTGTCTGTCTGTCTGTCTGTCTGTCGGTCTGTCTGCTTGTCTGCTTGTCTGTCTGCTTGTCTGTCTGTCCGTCTGTCTACTTGTCTGTCTGTCTGTCTATCTGTCTGCCTGTTGGTTTCCTTGTATGTCTGTGGCAGCCCCTCGTCCGTCGATATGTGTGTTTGACTGGGAACCCATACCGGATGTCGAAGAAGCAACTTGAGCGTGAGAGTCTGCCCTCGTACCCGCGCCGTATGCAACCGTGTCTGCACTTCCCGACTGAGCTCCTCAAAAAAGGTTTTGAACTCGTCAAACTGTGTCATCCGCATGCCGTAATTGATCTCGGCGGAGACGGACTTCCTGGTGGTGTGATTGAAGACGCCCCGGTCGTCCATTCCTCGAGCGTAATTGTGAAGCTTTTGCCCGATTTTCTGGCCGAAAACCGTCTTCAACTCGCTCAGTGGAATCTTCGAAAGGTCTCCGCAAGTTTTGGCGTTGAGCTGGTGAAACTTTTCCATGGCACTGTAACCGACTCCGGGCAGGTCGCGGATGGGAATGTCGACGAGGAAGGCGGAGACTTGATCCTCCTCCAGGAAGAGGTGGCCGTTGGGTTTGGCTTTTTTAGTGGCGAGTCGGGCCAGGAGAGGGTTATGGGAGAGACCGGCGGATGCGTGACAACCGCCGGACGCGTCAAAAATCTCTTGGCGGAGGAAACCGGCAAACTCCTCGGGGGAGACGAAAATGTCGCGGATGATTTGCGTGCAGTCGACTAGCATTTCATCGCAGCTGATAGCCTGCAACAAAAACCCATCCCCAGTTACACCTATCGTCCACAAGCACATTTAAGAAACTGCTCATTTGCTGTAACATATCAAAATTATAACAAACATTTAAAATTACAATTTGAAGTTATAATTGAAATGTTCAATCATTTGTAATTGTTTTGGAAAGTGTGTATAAAGTACATGTACCTCGATATGGAGGGTGTAACCGGCGACGACTTGATAGAAGATGGTGGAGATCCTCTTGTACTCTTCAAACTCATACGGAATCGTCACCAACTCCGGGCAGAGCTGCTTCGCTGGGCCCAAATACATCCCATTCTTCAGTCCCTTCTTCCGCGCCTCGTAATTACAGGACGCCACCTCCGACTTGGAGTTGAAGGGTTGGTCGTGCTGACCGGCAGTAGCCATCTTCCCGTGACCGGATTTGCCATGACAGCAGGCCACCGGTTTCCCAGCCAAATGCGGCCGGGAAAGGAGCCCAACCGAGACGAAGAAGCAGTCGAAATCGATGTGCATGATGACTGATCGGGGGCTGGAGCGAGAGTCGTGGCGTGCACCGAAATGCGCAAGGAGACGTTCAACCCCGGGGAACGTTCCATCGTGCTCTTCCTGGAGGCGTTCAACTAGCTGCTTGGCTTCCACCTTCCACAGGGAGAGATGGTGGAGACGAGAACGAGCGTAGTATTGGTTGAGGTAGTTGGGATCGCCGGCTTTGTGGGCGATCGGGTGGTGATCGGGATTGTTGTCTGAAATTGCGGCTGGGAAGGCGCCCTTTGAGCTCCGCCGTTTAGGCTCTTCTGCAAAATTATAAAATTGTAACTTGACAAGAGACTTCTAAAGAACGACGGATAAGTGGTATAAAAGAAAGTGGTAAGAAGCAACCAAGAATGCAGGAGGCACACAGAAAGACGGTTAGTGTGACAGACAGACAGACAGACAGACAAACAGACAGACAGAGAGACAGACAGACAGACAGACAGACAGACAGACAGACAGACAGACAGACAGACAGACAGACAGACAAGCCGGAAAAGACCTCGTACTTGGCTGAAGTTCCGGCTGTGGTTGGGCGCCCCTCGCGCCAAGCGGATAGAGCTCAAAATCCTTCCAAGGCAGCAACTTTCCCGCCCGGAGACTCTCGGAAATCCACTCGGGCTTAACGACCTGCTTGGCTTTCAACTGAACAATCTTTGTATAGGGCAAAATAGAGGCGATGATGAATCCGGTGGTCTGCCTGTTATAGTACAAATGAAACTGCCCTCCATGCAGCATCATAATCCGTTTGATTTCATCCGCGGAGGGATCGGTGTGTCCGTTAACATGAACCGCGATGCCATGAAAAATGTTTGAACGGAATTCTTCCGCAGCTTCCGGGAGGATTTTATCCGCTGCCTCGTCAAACTGCGCGAGGAGTTTGCGCTTCTTGAATTGCATGTAACCACCATGCTTGGCCCATTCGCCTTCGCGGTGGTCTGCCTCATCGTCCGAGTGGAGGGCGATGTCGCTTGGGTTACAATCAAGAGGTTGAAGGAGGCCTCCTCCCGGTCCAGTTACTTTCTTCATTCCTTGAGCTGGAAAAGACTCCGATTCGTCCGATCTATCCCTTGCTGATTCAGTTGTTTCACCCTAAAAAGGAAGGGAGGAAAGAACTAATTTCAGTTGAAGAATAAACTCAAGTAATGTGTGTTTGATTGATTGATTGATTTGCTGTCGTGAAAGTCACTTGCACGATCTCGGATTGATTGACGTATTAGCGGAAAAGGCTTCCAACAAAATACAAACACTCATTCGTCAGCTAGTCATACCTCACGAACGCCCAATTGTAAAGAAATACAACAATCTAATTCCAAACTAACAAATTCATAAATTGTCAGGGCAGATACAAATACAAAGACGTTTTCATCACTCGGCCTGCTTAAGTATCAATTGATCGGTTGTTTGTGGCCCCTTGAGAAATACATTCTGTGCAATCGGTCGATCAATGGGACGCCACAATGGCCAATCAATCAACTAATGGACGGCCAACAGGATCAAACTACTAATACGAGACGATTGATCTCCTCTGTCATTCGAACCCACCTGCGAGCTCCGTGTAAGTAACAATTATTTCGGAGCAATCAATGAAGTGTGGGAAGTTGTTGCTGGCGCGGCGACTCCCAAAGTCCGAATCGGTCAATTGCATTCAGCGTAAAGTCCACCACCGTGCGTCCAACCACTAAATGTGTCGACAATTGAATTGACATTCCCATTTTGTATAGCAGAAGTTAGAACGCATAAAGGCATCGTTTTAGAAGCACATTTTCAGAACAAATAAATGGAGGGAAGGCGAACAATTATTTCACTTTGTGATTTGTTGTGGTTTAACCCAATGGCGATTTCTGATTGGCCGCTGTCTTCTCCATATCAACGAATCCCGAACGAAGTTAACACCATACCGGGGGAAATTCCAAGTCCCACCCCGTCATCGTGATTGGATTATTCATCGCAAGCGGAGTGAGTGAGATGATGTCATCGTAGAACCCGCACAGTAGACATAAACGTAGTAGGAGCATTCAGTCGGTTCCTGTTTGAGAACATATGCTGAGGTTGGCCGCCCGTCTGTCATTACTAGCCTTTCAGTACTCACTTTACGGCGTTTTCACTACGCTTTTTCACTGTGCGATGAAAGCACTAAGCAAATTCCTTATTTCAAAAAACATTTTTCGTCCTCAAGTTTCATCTCTTTTCTTACGTTTGTTAACTGATCCTACTGTTTTCTACATCCACGGTCAATCCTTTCGTCGATTGAGGTAAGACACCTACGAGAATAATGTTATTTTAGAGGGAAATGGGTGGTTTTGATGAGGCTGGGGGGAAAGTGGCCATTTTTAAAAGCGAGACTTCATCTCATCAAGTGTTTGCTACTTTCACTTTATATTTCCAACTCCCATCCACTTCAAAGTTTCCCGCTGAGCTCTGAGGGTGTTGGTAAAGCCGAAGGAGGGCACAAAGTTATCAATTTTAGAGTTGATTTTTAGCCTGATTAAGGGACCCATTTTTTTTGTTATATCATTTGGCTTTTCGATTGATTACTTGATTGATTACTTGATTAACTTAATTTATTCTCTTTATTCTCACTTATTCCCTTTTCGCCATTTTGAGAGCATCTTCCTCTACGATTTCATCACATGACAACCATTGAGATTCATTATCAATCTGCTTATTATTTACTAATAAGTTTAAAACATTTAAACGATCAAAACACACAGAAAGTGGACAGTTTGACCTTTTCATCCTTTAAATTTCTCTTATCAATTTGTAGCTTTAGTTTTGGGATATTTTACTTTTTCTTATCGGAATATATTTCCACAATGCTGTTCGAAATGGTATAAAGTAAACATCCCTGGAGCAATCGTGAGAGATGAACAGTTTTTGATCCACCGGGCTATTTGATTGATCGTACACCGGTCGGTTGATCGATTGATTGATTGATTGATTGACTTGAAGTCATCATGTTTACTGACATTATTTCATTGAGAATTTCCAGTGATGTATTTGGCATTTTCTTCAACTTTTCCTTCTAGAATATATTTGCTCCTACGTTTAGAAGTTATTTAAATGAAGAGAATTGGGCGATATCAGCGCCGAAGAGATCTTCATATACTCTTACCAAAGCAGTCAGACTTTTTTTTATAATTTGGTGGTTGATTGATGGATTGTCGTAAAAGTTCCGCTTTATATTACCTCTCACGTCGTTATCGATGTCTTCCGGATCAAATCATTTTCCCCAGCCCCAGAGAAATAGCTTTTAATGTATCATCTCTAATTTGATTCCTCTTTTCAGGTGTGTGTTGATTCCTTATTGCTGACTGGCGATTTGCCGTCTCACATGGTGAATTCGTCCGAATACTCTTCCGCTCGGTGGCTGGTCTCGTCCCAGGCCTTGTTGGAGGTGAGTATATCATGATGATGTGTAGTAGTGAAGAGGAGTTTGCGGAGGGCATGGCCTTGCTAAAGTCCATGTGGTATGATGATCAGAACGAAGACGTCTCTCCCACGTCCTTGGGCCTCATCAACAATCCTCAACAACTCCATCAGACCACCTTTGACGATGTGTTTGGCGCCGTGCCCGACTACACCGCCATGGAAGGAGGCGTTGGAGGCGTTGGAGGGGGAAAAGCCGGTAACTACTTGTGGAGCAATGAATACTTGCTCACCGCCGATCCCTTTTTGGGATCGGTGGGAGAGGAACAAGTCCATCAAGAAGGTGATGTGTTGGCTTGCTTGAGTCCTCTAGGCGGGGATGAGATGGTTGCTGGTCAGGTAGATGCTTACGATTATGAGTATGATGTCAATGGGGGAGGCCATTGGAGCAGTTTAAATCCCGAGAGCAGCGATGCAGCACTCTTTCCCTCCTATCTGTTGGCGAGCTCCCAGCGCTCCCCCGGACCGGCTGACTATACCCACACGCCCATTCTACCGGCCAAGGAGATGTTGATCAAACAGGAGCCGTACAGTCCCGCCGTCTTGAATGTAGAGGAGAAGGAGTTGCGAGGAGGCCTCACCACCGCTTCGGTTGCTCCTCCACAAGGTAGGTGTCTTTGCCCTTGGCTTAAAGCAATCGGATAGGATTTTCTGTCGCAGTTTGGGGGTTTGCTTGTGCGGTCGGCTGGTTTTGTGAAGGCCTTTTTGCAGATGTCTTTTAGGCGGGAGGAATGGGGTCCGTCCTTCGTTGATGAGATGAGACGAGAATGATGATGCCTTTGGAGGGGATGATGAGCACAGCTTCTACGCACCTGCCTTGTTGATGACCGTGTTGAAGAGCATAACGCGAGACGAGACGGACCTGCGCACCTGCTGTGCACTAGTTTGTGTGACAGTGCACTTCCATCTTCCTTTTCATTGATTGCCATGTTGAAGTGTTGATTGATTGATTGATTATTTGACTTAAATCAAGTCCTTCTACGTGGCTGTCTATCTGCCTGACCGGTGTTGTTGTTGTTGTTCAACCAGACATGCAATCAGTCAGTCAGACAGACAGACATTAACATGTAGACTGCTTTTCATGTACAGATTGTTTGTCGTTTGTTCTATCCTGCAACTCTGTCTCCGAACGTATTGCTCTTTGGCGTTCCGACTACTTCCGTGCCTTCATTTTAATTTGTCTGTCTTCCTGCTTGCGCTGTTTTCTGTATCCATCATATGGCTACTTTTTCCCCTATCGTATGCTGCCTTGTCACCTGATTTCTGTGTTTGGTGGTTGCTTGACGATGTGTCTTGTTGTTTTGTGCCTGCCTGCCTTGCTTGATCTGTCTGCATCGATGTTTGCGTGTGTGATGTTCACATTGCCTTGTCTGCATTCTTTGTACCTGTCTGGGTACCAATACCCTACATGTTGTGATCTGGCTGTTTCTATGTCTATCCTCGCTGCCACTGTCAGCCTAATCCCAACTGAAACTGCGACAGAGAATTTTAAATTCCTTTAGATCGATGACTATCATGTCTGAAAGACGTAAATGTGACCTTGTCTTTGCAGTACGCACCTCACAACGCCGTCCCATCCCATCACGCAAGCTCACGCACAGGAACGACCTCCCTGCATCCCGCCCACTCGTGGAACGCCAAAAGCGTCCCTCCGACGACGACGACGACGAGGAAGAGAAGGACGATGAAACGGAGAGCATGAGCAGTTTCATCTCAGACACGCCCACCGATGGATCATCCTCCGTGCACAGCATCCCCGGCGTCGGAGGTCTGCCTGTGTTGCCACGTATCGCTACCGTCACTTTTGCCAGCGCGGGTGAACCGGCCAAACGCCAACGACGCGATGTCTCTATGAGTGCTCCCGCGGTGGCCGCTCGCGAACTCCGTCAGAAGAAGAAGGTCCGCGAGGAACAACTCATCCAGGAGTGCGAGATGCTCAAAGCCGAGGCGGAGAATCTCGAACGAGCCACTGCGGCCTCACAGTCACAGGTACGTTCAGCGGTTTCAGTTAGAGGATTGTAATTTTAGAAGAAAGGTGGTTGAAATTGTTTTGACCCTACAGGTGGAGAAGCTGCGAGAGGATGCGCTCTACCTACGGAGCCTGGTGCGGAGCCAGCAGACCACGGTCCAACTACTGGAGTATCTCAAGAAGGCGCCCTTTTTCGCGGATGCCGGACAGAAGCTGCAGCTGGACTCGCGCAGCATGCTAAGACACATTTCCGGCTCGGGCGCCACCACCACCGATGCCCACGTCAGTGCGGACGAAAGCAAGGCGGACATTGGCGGAGTCTGTTTTCACATCAACGGAAGCAAGATGACACTGCACCTGTGTTCGCACTGCTCGTCGGAGGCGACTAACACCAATTAGTCTTGTATCCATCCATTTCTTTCTCTTTTTCTATGCATCACTGCTAATGCCAAAAAAGCGGAAGATTCCCTTGAACCGGTTTCATCCCAAGACTGAGATGTACATATATACTCTTCGCGTTGTTCTCTTTGCAAAATGACAAAAATCTTATTCTTTCCGGGGGGTTTTGTCCGCAATCTTTCCTTTTGCAACGTCCACATGTGAAAGAAGGTGCAAAAAAGAGGTTTATTTTTAAGGAATGTCAGTTGCGAGGGATTAGCGTGCAACCACTGTAACAAGCCAGGACGGTTCCGCGTGTGCATTGTCTCGCGTTGGTTGTATCTGTTGTGAGACACAGGGTGGATCGCATCGAAAGCGATCGGGAGATTCAGGATTGATAGATATTGTACTAGAAGACCATCATCTTTACATGTAATTATGTATTCCTATATATACTTTATATAGGACTCTAGCTAGAGGTATCCATGCATACTGCGAGGTTATTAAATGAGGGGCTGCTAAAAACGGGTCGTCATCCCATTGGATTAGGTTTCGAGAAAAACGCATTTGAAGTAGGTAGTAAACAAATCCAAAAATCAAATGTTGACGCACTGATATGAGGGGCATGCTGAAATGATTGAAAGTCCATTTTTAAAAAAATAATGGGCAACGAAATATTAAATATCCGAAATCTTATTCGGAACCTGTAAGGTATTGTGAATAGGAAATAAAAGTTCCAGTTAGGTTGGCCAACAACTGACCAATGGGCAAACGCTGCAGCAAAGCTCACTTGTAAAAACGTAAACAATCAATCGATTGATCATGCATCGTGATAAAAAAGCTCTCCGAAGTGCGCCTTCAATAATTTTAAAAATCATCGATCCCCTCTTGAATGTTTTAACAGTTTGAAAGTAACTTTTGGAGACTTGGCTCCATCTATTGCAACCGTCTGGAGATACTTTCGTGAATTTCGGGTTGGAAGGATTGATCTGGAAAATTGAGCATCTTCATTACACCCCGCAGCTTCAGTGACGCCCCTCGTAGATTGGTGTACCCGTGGTACGGCATGTACAAACGTGACAAACACCTTGCGCTAACCGAGTTATGCCGCTACACTCGTTGCACGGCTGTTGTACATGGCTGTCGAGTTAAAGCGCTTGACTCGGTTAGCGCAAAGTTTTCGCCACGTGTGTATATTCGAAGCAGCCAGCCAGGAGATTGCACATTCGGGAGATTGTTGTGGATGGGGATCATCTACAGTTTAAGCTCAACAAACAGCTCATCTTTTTCTTCCTCATGGCTAAGCCCCAACAACTTGAAGGTACTGGTGAGATTTTGCCGTGGACTGGATCGTCTTGAGATAAATGACACTAAATTATCGCCGAAGAAGTCGAAAAGGAGAACATCGAACGAGATGATTTATGTCCGGCTGGATTTAGTGTGGGAAATGCAATGAAGTTACAATAATCCAAATTCCTGGGTCGCACTACGATCACTTTTCATTGCACTACTGGTGCAAGAACCACCGGGATTGCCCTCATGTTACGGCGTTCTTTGACGTCTCTGATAAGCAGGCTCTCAGTCTGGTCGTTCTCTGCCTTGGTTTGTTTGTTCGATACTGTTAACTACTTTCTTGCTTTCGTTCTGGCCATCTTATTAGGCAATAAAGTCCCCCGCGGCAACACATCTCACATTTTGTGGTCTGTCTGTCTACCCTTTTTACCCATTTGGTTTGCATCGACCATCGATGGAGTCCAGGTCTTCTGCAGTGCCGGTTATCAATCTCCCGATACGAAACCTTCTCTTGTTGTTACTTGACTTAATCAGCATGATGGCCTGTAAGCAGTTGTTGCTTCATTGTTTCCTACTCTTTTTCCTACTCATGACAAGAGCCGATGAGGATCCGCTCCTGGTGATGACGACCAAGGGACACGTTCGAGGCTTCACAACCACAACGGCCCACGGGAAAACGGTCGATGCTTTCTTTGGAATTCCTTTTGCTCGGCCTCCCGTGGGTGATTTAAGATTTAGAAGACCACGGCCTCTTAGGATGTGGGATGGTAAGAAGCAAGAAAAGCTTAGAGGAAGGTCGGTATGGAAGTTGAATGGAGAGTAAGGTAATTTACTCAACCTTCATCAGGAATACTGAATGCAACGAAACCGCCAAATTCCTGCTACCAGGCGCTGGACACCACTTTTGACGATTTCCTGGGCTCTGCAATGTGGAACGCCAACACCCAACTTAGCGAGGACTGTCTCTATTTAAGCATATGGGTACCGCAACCTCGTCCGACCAGTTCGGCTGTAATGGTGTGGATCTATGGAGGAGGATTTGTAATGCAAGTTCTATAACAGACAGAGATATAAATGTACCAAACGTCAGTTCGTCCTACTTTTTCTTGCTTTTAAGTCTCCAATTTGTTAATCACTTATTTGTCCGTCCTTCCTTTCCTCATTGTCAGTTCCTTACCATAATCTCTTTCACCCTCAGTTCGTCTTTTGGTTCCTCGTCTATTTTTTACGTCTTTCAGTCCGTCCGTCCGTCCGTCCGTCACCCAGTGCTTCGTTACTCCGCGGTATGTTTATTGCGGCACTCGAATAATCGACTTTTTCCCCGTTGATTTGTTGGTGGGCTGTCCATCTCTCTGTCTTTCGTCAGTTCGTTATTTCGCACCGGGTTCATCGTCCGCCCGTCCGTTCATTCATTCCTTATTCACATTGAAATACACATTTCAGGGGAACCTTAACGTTAGACATCTACGACGGAGCAACCCTGGCCGCCGAGGAGAATGTCATTGTCGTCTCCTTCCAATATCGAGTGGGCGCTCTGGGTTTCCTCTACTTGGCGACGGAAGACGCCCCCGGCAACGCCGGAATGTACGACCAAGTTGCGGCTCTTCGCTGGGTCCGCGAGAATATCGCCGCTTTCGGCGGGAATCCGCAAAGCGTCACCATTTTCGGGGAGAGCGCGGGAGGAGCCAGCGCGTCGCTCCATACTCTCTCCCCAGTATCGAAAGAGCTCTTCAATCAGGCCATTTTGATGAGTGGAAGCGCCACCTGTCCGTGGGCGGTCCTCACGCGGGACGTTGCCCTTGACCGTGCTGTGAAACTGACTCAACGGCTAAACTGTCTCAGTAGCAGCGAAATACTTGCCGGAAACCTACCCAAACTCCTGGCGTGTCTCCGAAAAGTGCCGGCCAGCCAGATTGTCAACCAGCAAACTGACGGTTTCCTCGACTTTTCCTTTGTCCCGGTGATTGATGGAGAATTTCTGCCAGCCAGTCCGGGCTCCATTTTGAAGGGTGGCGGCTTTAAGCGGTCCAACATTATGCTGGGCAGTGTATCGGAAGAAGGTAGGACTGACTGACAAATTTGACTGCAGCACTTGCCAATCCTGTTGCACACACATTTAGAGGCACTTCCAAACAGATCTCAGCTTATGACCAAAATATTTCTTGGTCTCGCGCGGGTACTCAATTTTCGGTTTGATAGACGCAATTGTTTATTTATTATTTATTTGGGAAAGAGTAAAGACCGCAGAACAGCATCGACGATTCAAGTTGGACCAAATTTGCCCAGGAAAGTCATCATGCCCAAAATGTGAGCTTCATGTTAAAATGCCGGCTGGAAAAGCTGTCACAACTTTATCTGAGAGAGAATGTGATCTGTAACGTCAACGGAAGGATGGGATGTTAGAAGGTTTACACGAGTACTATAGTATGTAGAGTAGGTAGACAACCATGGTTGTGATGGCGAGGATAAATAGGATGAAATACGTGCAGCATATCAGCCAGCTCTAAATGACTTGTTAGAAGGGAGTCTTGGCGTTGTAACGAAATAGTTCCAAGACTGCGGTTCCATTGAAATGGGTATTGGAGGATTTGTTGAACGAAATACTGGTACCTGCGTTGATAGGGCACGTTTCTCCTCCAGAAGGGCATCGAGTGTTTATACGCGACATTTGCTTCTAGGATTAAGCGTGGAGCAGCCAAATCAGCTGAAAGGGTTGATTTGGAAAGCCTTGAGAGTTGGATGTGTGCACCAGGGAACTTGCTGAAAATGATCATCACAAGGTCCTCAATGTTGAGTAACCAAATAATGTGCCGATATTGAGAGGATTGGGAGCAGTGCAAATGTTTGAGTGTAAAAATGATTAGAATGTCTGCAGGTTATTACCCTCGGTTACGATGATTCTGTCTATGGTTCACAATCAATACTTGGCGACCAATTAGGGATATCTATATTATTGTCTTACAATGAGAGAAAGACATTGATCATGAGTAGACCGAGGAATCTCTACAACTCCTTTGCATGTACATAACCATGCATACAGTAGCGCGAATATTTTTGTTGATTAATCCTAGGGACCCACTTTATCCTGTATCAGTTCCAGCAACTGTTGGGTTTGAAAGACCAAATACAAATGACCTATGACCACCTCATTGCCTCGCTGGACAATATCTTCTCCAAAATGTTCAGCCGCACAGCAATGGACGCCATCATTTTCCAGTACACCGACTGGTTGGACCCACACGATCCCATCCGTAATGTGGATCTACTGGAGAAGGCTGTCGGCGACTACTACTTCACTTGCAACCTCAACGAACAGGCGCTGAGCTACGCCCAAGCCGGACATGGCCTTGGCATCTACATGTACACTTTCACTCATCAAAGCAGCAATCTACCCTGGCCCAAGTGGGTCGGTGTGGCGCATAGCTCTGAGCTGGATTATGTCTTTGGATGGCCGTTGGATCCAAAACGAGGCTATACCGAGGACGAGGTGCAGTTGAGCAAGCGGATGATGAAGTACTGGGCTAATTTCGCCAGAACCGGGTAGGACATTATGCCACTGGCTAGTGTTGAGATCGCTGTCAATAAATTGTACAAGTTTGAACTTCATAAAATGTAAGATACATTTTTAATAAGAAGAGACTTTAAAAAAAGACAGTTGTTTTATGTTTTCATTTAAAATCAAATGCTGCTTTCTTGAAGACTTTGATTATTTTTAAATATAGTTGAATTATACTAGGTCGATGGTCGTGATTGTGTCCGGGCGAAGTTGACACTACTAGAAGTAGTTTGTTTATTCTCTGACTAACTTATTACCCCTTTCAGCAATCCAAGTTTGACCATCCAAGACGGTTACTCCAATCACTCATGGCCCGTCTACTCACTGTCTGGAAAGGAGCACCTGATGATGGACACGAAGGATCCACTCATCCAAGGAGATGTACGAGCCACGCAATGTGCCTTTTGGAAGAGTTATCTGCCGCAGCTGCAGCGAACCTCCACCAACGGTCAGCACAACAACAAGCACTCCTTGCAAGTTATTCTCTCTCTTGATCAGTCGCATTTTATATTTTTTTATTACAGAGTCGTGTCCCCGTGGACTGGAGACCAGCAGCGGTGGACCCTCCAAGGGTCAATCATCTTTCTATTTTCGCTGGATTATTTTGTCGGTTGCATTAGTTGGCTTGGTTTAATTATTATCCAGAAAGGTTCATTTTATAAGAACCGCGCAAGAAAAATATATTCCAGCGAAGTGGAGGCGATTGAACAGTCACAATATTGGATGATTGGTAAAATATTCCACGAACAACCGAAGAGACAGGTCACAGAGAAAACATTGTTAAGAGCAAGATGACGGCAGAGGGCCTCCTCCAGCTGCCATGCTCGCTTCGACAACTCAAAATCCCATTTCAAGAGCTCAGATTCCAAGGACGGATGATATTGATCCAAAATATGCAAACCAAGAGAATACGGTATTGGCAAGGTAGAGCTTCCTAGAAGGCCACCTCCAGATGTGCTACTCTAAAAAAAACATTTTTCAATTTATCAAGTAAGGGAAGACAACGGTCAACATTGAAAAAACAACCAAAGTGGAAGGGGACAAGAAGGGTCAAGGAGATGTGTAGCCTAAGCCGACAGACAGACAGACCCTACACACTTAAAGACATACATGCATGCGTACTGACTAGCAGACGGACAGATTGATTGATTGACAGGCAGGCAGATGGACAATAAACAAAATTTAAACACGCACCCTTGCCCCGCCCCCTTCCCCCACGCAGCGGGGACGGGGGGGGGGAAGAAAACATTTTGCTTGTATATTGGAGGTTTGTGTTGATGTAAACATTGTAAGTGTTATGGGCATTTTGTCCTTTGTGAAAATAAAATGGATCGTTTCCGCGTGGGGAGTGTGATAATGTCGCGCGGAAGATGGCACAACACGATTTCTCGCCAGGGATCCTTGCTTTTTGTGCGTCCTCATTACGTTCCCTGCATTGCGGCTCACAATTCTTCTACATTTGCTTCACCAATCTCGCAGCGGCGTAGGTTTATATTTTCTTCACCATTTCGGCTACGGTCGGAGGATTCAACGGCAGTTGGGCGCCTTTTTCAGACCACACCGTTGGCTGGGCAAGGTAAAGGGCATTTTCATCGACTGATTCATCTATTGAGTGTGCAAATATGATAGCGGTTTTAATCAAGTGATTGATTGATTAAGGTACGGGTTGTTGATGGCTTTAGGAATCATTTCGGCCATTGATTGTTGATTGTGTCGGATCATTGGCTTGATTTTTGTTGCAGGCCGTTGGATTCATACGGGTCGCCTGTTGTTTAAGGAGGCTCCGTCCGTTCCTGAAAAGTCTGCCACCCCGCCTGATAAGAAAGAGGGCGATTCAAAGAAGCAAGGCAAAGAGGAGGAGGAGGATGAGGGTAGGAAGTTGTAAGGGAAACGTTACCTTCATTCTCTTGATTGATTGTTGGTTGAGTGACGTCACTTGGCTTTGTTGTGCTTTAATCGCTTGATTGATTGAATTGTGAAAACGCTTGATTGATTGATTTGTGAAAACGCTTGATTGATTAATTTGTGAAAAAGTGACCTGCGTTACCATTTGAGTGATTGAGTTGATGGGTTGGTTAATTGATTTAGTGAATTGTTTTGGTTTCAGATGACAAGCTGAATGTTTTACCGCGGGCTGTGTTGTGGATGCTGGGAGCATATCTCACGGTTTGTCTACTCTTTCTTCCCTTGTGCCTAACTGCACCTTGATTGATTGATTGCTTCTTCTTGATGTTGCCAATTGTTTGGATGTTTTGTAGGTTTCGCTGCTGTCGTATGTGATGCCCAGTGCCGATAATGGGGAAGGAATGCGTTTCATTTCATGGAACGAGTTTGTCTATCATATGCTGCAAGCGGGAGAAGTTGAACAGGTAAATAAACAAACGGATGCTCGTAAGCACAGGCGTAAGACACAAGGAGGGGAGGGGAGCATTTGCCTTAGTGCCCCCCCCCCCGTTACGCCTCTGATGTTAAGCCATTTTGATTGTGGTTACTTCTTCCTCTGATCTTAGATCTTTTTTTTATTTGTAGGTGGTCTTGAAGCCAGACCTTCAGCTGGCAATCATTTACCTCCACGAGGGCGCCGTCATTAAAGGCCATCGAGCAGGTAGGAAGGTGTCTGTCTGTCTGTCTGTTTCTCTGTCTGTTTCTCTGGCTGTCTGTCTGTCTGTCTGTCTGTCCGTCTGTCTGTCTGTCTGTCTGTCTGGCTGGCTGATTGACTACCTCATTTGGATGTCTGCTTTTCTACCTGTTGGTCTAACTGCCTTCCTGCCTGTCTGTGAATGGTGTTTGTAGCCATTCCTATTGGTATTTCAGAGCATCGGACCTACCATATGATGCTGCCAGATTTGAGTAAATTCGAGAATGACCTGCGCGATGCGGAAGCTTCCCTGGGCATCCGTCCCGGCACAGAGGTGCCGGTGGTGATTGAAAGGAATCAAGAAGGCGCGTGGCTCCTCCTGCTGAGCCTTGTGGCGCTTTCTCTCATGACGCTGTGGATGTTCCGTTCAGGCACAATATCGGTAAGGTCGGCGCATCGTCCTGGCTCAAGTCATTTGAGGGGAAAGTGTGTGATTTGTTGCCACTGCAGATGTCCAAGATGGGCGGGATGTCGGACATGTTTTCGGGATTAACCAAAGCCAAGTACACACTTCGTGATCCGCTGACGGCCACGGATAAGGGCGTGACGTTTGCCGATGTGGCCGGTCTAAGGGAAGCCAAGCAGGAGGTGATGGAGTTGGTCAGGTAGGAGGCATAACATTTCCTACGCGCGTTTTTGTGTCTGTCACAACGTCAGCTGACTGGATCATTTTGTCTGGAAGCGTATCTGCCTGACATATTGCCTGACCTTTTTCATGTCTGTGGTTTCACTTTTTAGCTGCTGGTCAAACTGATTCAATGCTCGTTGGACTGTGTGTCTGTGTCATCTTTTTGTCGGACTGACAGTCCACTGGCCTGCCTGCCGGAATTGTTTGAATGTTGTTGTGTCCTTTTTAGCTACCTGAAAGACCAAGCGCGCTACAAGGAGCTCGGCGCTAAAATTCCTAAAGGCGTCCTGCTCCTCGGGCCGCCGGGCTGCGGGAAGACCCTCCTGGCCAAAGCCATCTCTAACGAAGCCTCCGTGCCGTTTCTCTCGATGAACGGGACGGAATTCGTGGAGATGATCGGTGGTCTGGGTGCGTCCCGCGTGCGCAGTCTCTTCAAGGAAGCGCGCGCGCGCTCGCCCTGCATCATTTACATCGACGAGATCGACGCCATCGGCAGGAAGCGAAGTGGCGGCAATGCCGGGATGGGCGGAAGTGGGGAGGAGGAACAGACGTTGAATCAGCTGCTAGTCGAGATGGACGGAATGGGGAGTAGTGAGGGGGTGATGGTGTTGGCCTCGACTAATCGGCCCGATGTGCTGGATAGAGCGCTACAGCGACCGGGACGGTTTGATCGGCACATTACTATCGGTCAGTTGCTCACACTCATTTCCTCTACGCAAATCACTCCGACTGAAGCTAAACGTCTTTTGTTATTAAAAAAGGCATTTCATGTCTTTAAAAAGAAAAGTAATATCCTTTTAATGATAACACCACGACGAGAAGTCGAAGTTTTTATATTGCAGATTCTCCCACGATATTGGATCGTGAGGAGATTTTTCAAGTGTACCTGAAACGGGTATGATGATCAATTGACGTCTGCTCTGCTCCTCCTGGTCATCCATTTAAGTGTTCCTCTTTCTTTGCATGTCTTAGATCAAGCTGAAGGGCGATGTCGCCAAATACGCGGCACATTTTGCCAAACTCACCCCTGGCATGACCGGTAAGGGGAACGAGCGAGTGAGAGAGACACTTCCACTCCCAGCACTAGACCAATTAACAAACTTGTCAGGTGCGGACATTGCCAACGTGGTCAACGAAGCGGCCATCCACGCGGCATCACTGCAAAAGGAGAAGGTCGATCGGGAGGACTTTGAACAGGCCTTGGAGCGGATTGTCGCGGGCGCCGAGAAACGATCCAACATTTTGACTGGACAAGAAAAAGAGGTATGTCCGTGTGTACTTTCTACTGGTGAGTGGGCCTGCATGGGAAATGCACCTCTTTTTGCATTACTTTGTTATTTATAGATCGTTGCCTATCACGAGTCCGGACACGCCTTAGTCGGTTGGCTCCTCAAAAACACAGACGCCCTATTGAGGGTATCCATTAAACCGAGGACATCACATGTGAGTTAGTTGTCCATGGCTGAGGAAACTAACGGAAACTGAAATTCAGCAGACAGGCAGACAGGAGGAAAGACAGACAGACAGATAGACAAACAGACAAACAGACAAACAGAAAAACAGACAAACAGACAGACAGACAGACAGAAAAACAGACAAACAGACAGACAGACAGACAGACAGACAGACAGACAGACATGCAGACAGACAGACAAGCAGACAGACAGACAAGCAGACAGACAGACAGACATGTAAGCATACTTGTCGGCAGACAGCAGATTGGCAGACTAACAGTCAGACATTGAGTCAGTTCGACAGGTGCATTGATGTATAATCCCATCGTTGTGGTAGTGAATCGTTGTTATTTGTAGGCTTTAGGTTTCGCTCAGTATACACCGAATGAGCAGAAACTTTTCAGCAGTGAAGATGTAAGATTATCCAAATCGCTTGCTCTGTTGCTTTGATTATTGGTTGAGTTTGTCTAACAGCTTCTTGAGCGGATGTCTATGGCGCTGGGTGGACGCGCTGCGGAAGCTGTCATTTTCAACAAAGTCTCCACCGGTGCTCAAAATGATCTTGAAAAAGTACAGCAAATCCCACTCTCTAAATGAATGCACCAACATCTATTTGTCATATAACACTTTCTACTTCCTCTTTTATTTAGGTAACAAAAATGGCGTATGCGCAAATACGAGCGTATGGGATGAATCCCAACGTCGGACTGATTGCCTTCCCGGAAGTGGACAGTGATGAGAGAAGTGCTTTCTTGAAGAAGCCATATAGTAAACGCCTCGGTGCCATCATGGACACTGAAGCTAGGGCGCTGGTCGCCAAGGCTTACCATCTCGCGGAGAACCTCCTCAGAGACAATAAGGACAAACTTGTCAAGGTCCAATTTTATGCCTTCGTCCCTCTTGTCTGCCTGTCTGTCTGCCTGTCTGTCTGTCTGTTTGTCTGCTTGTCTGTCTGTCTGTCTGTCTGTCTGTCTGTCTGCCTGTCTGTTTGTCTGCCTATTTGTCCATCTTGTGTGTCCTTGGTTCCTCTTTTCTTGTTAGTTTGAAGATATTTTATGATCATTTTAGCTGGCGGAAAGTCTCCTTGTAAAAGAGCAGCTGAGCTACGAGGAAGTGGAACTTTTAATCGGCTCACCGCCATACGGCGCCAAATCCAAAATCTCCCCCACCGATTGGGACGCCTTCAATGAGGAAACTGCCTCCGACGTGAAAAGTCCCCGTGACATGCCCACATCGGATGGCGTCCCTGACTTGTCTGAACAATACAAAAAAGAGGTAGCCGAAAATAAAACGTAAAACTTGTAGAAATGGACGAAGCTGCCCGTTAGCACAGTCAAAGAGTATCATGTCACCCGGTTTCTTTGGTGTGTGGTTTTACCACTTTTAGAGACTCTTTTCGAAATTATGAATAAAATTCAAGAGATCCTTTCCGTCTGTCCAGGGCACAATGCCTGCCTTAACCTTTGAAAATATAGACATACCAGTCAGGCAATGGCTTCAGTATATGGAAAAAGGACAAACAGGCAGGCAGGCAGGCAGGCAGGCAGGCAGGCAGGCAGGCAGGCAGGCAGACAGACAGACAGACAGACAGACAGACAGACAAGCAGACAGTAAGAAGGTACAGACATTCCAGAGGGCCGGCAGATACTCACTTTCGCTGGGTCTTGGTTAATTTTTTCTATGAGTTTGTATCCCCTCCGAGCAGCGACGAAGTCGGCCGTGCCTAATCGAGTACTCGGACAGTAGTCGTTCATGCCATCGCCGAAAAAGACAATGCTTTGGTAGTGCTGACTGTGTTGGGTGTGAAATCGGTCCATGTGCTCCTCCAAGACCCTGCCCTTGCAGAGGTTGTCTGCGCTCATCCTGCAGGTGCTATTTTGGTGGTGGTATTCGATTCGCAAACAGTCGTCTTCATCTAGCCGGGCAGGGTTTGTATAGACCGAGTTGGAGGGGAAGATATCTTCCAGCCGACAGTAATGGAGGATGTACCAGATGAAAAGGCTGTTCGAGTCGGAGATGATGATACAGTCGTAGGTGTCCCGGTTCAGACGGATGTGCTGGAAAAATTCCACCATGCCTGCAGAAATGAAAAAAAGATATGCTGAGGAATAACTGCAGCCAGTAATGGGCACTCCAATGAGTAACAAATCTCTGTGTTTAGGGCTGTGTCGATGTCTGTATCTATGCCTGTGTCTGTGTCTGTGTCTGTGTTTGTGTCTTTGCCTGGCTCTGTGCCTGTGTCTGTGTCTGTGTTTGTGTCTGTGTCTGTGTCTGTGTCTGTATCTGTGTCTGTCTGTGTCTGTGTCTGTGTCTGCATATGTGTCTGTATGTATGTCCGTGTCTTTGTGTCTGTGCGTTTGTGTTCATGTTTGTGTTTGTGTTTTAGCCGCGTCTGTCTATTGCGGCAAACAATTTTACTTTCTAAAATTCAATCAATCAAGCAATGTGTATCTAGTCAGAAATTAGATAAATAAAGATGCTAGTCGGTGGTTCCATTCATGAAATCAAGCAAGTGTGCGTTGAGTGATAATGTAAAAAGTGGTTACCGGAAACAAGAGGAGCCCTTTGCATATGTGCCCTGATGGCGTCACCACCGATTCCCTGGTCGTGTAAGAACTCAAAAATGGCTTGCATATATTTGGTCCATCCCGCGGTTTTCCTCAGCACTAATATCTCCTCCGGTAGCTCTTTCCCTTCCAACAAACGCAGCACAAAAATGTCCGTATTCTCCTCACAAATTGTGTGATCAAAATCAAAGGCAAGCAAGGTTCGTTTCGCTGTGGACCCATGTTTAACCGCCATTTTCATACAGACAAACACAAATGACCGGCCAAAATTTGAAAGAAACTTTAGATGCGGCGGAAGAAATATATAAGTTCTCGTGAAGTGACTGATGACTGACGCTAAAAATATCATGCCGACAGACGCGCCAAGTCTTGACAATTGTCTGCCTGCTTTACTAACCACGTGGTGCACACTTGGAACTGTTCTGTGTCCCACGTGTCTCACCCTGCATATCTTGCCTGAAACTATGGTAACGCATTTCACTCAAGTAGAGAAATATCTTGTCATTTTACAGAGATGACTCTAAAAATTTACGATTTCCAGATCCATTTTTTGAAGTGATCCACTTTAATTTCTTTCACTATATATAAGCAAATAAATAGTAATTAAGTAAGCTTTTTAATATATATGCTTGGAAGGAATGCAAAGTGAGTTTGTTCGGCCATTTGAGCTGCTTCATTCAATCAAGTATCGCAGCGAAGATGATCGAGCCAAGGCGCAGGCTGTAACCATTCAGCAGTGGATGAATGTCTGCCATCAGGCACTGCCGCCGGCACAACGACAGGATGGCTTTACCCATCGACCCAATGCCCCCACAATTGATTTGTTTCGTGGCCCAGAGCCGACTAAAGTAATCCTAATGGGCGTGGCTGCAATTCCTAGACGGGAAGGGGAGCGAGATCAGATGGCTCATGATTCACACAAATTGAAACGTACGTGGATAATTAATACCAAGGTACTTCACATAATATGTAAAAACGTGTAACACGCAGACGCAATACAGATACGGACACACAAAGACACAGACACAGACACAGACACAGGCACCGACACAGACACAGAGCCAGGCAAAGACACAGACACAGACACAGACACAGACACAGACACAGACACAGACACAGACACAGACACAGACACAGACACAGACACAGACCCAGGCAAAGACACAGGCATAAACACATGTCTGTACAATTGCATTTTCCAAAATCACTCTTTAGTTCTCATTGGTAAAATTAGTTTGAATTTAACCATTTTTTTCAGGCCACCTATCGGGATGACTGTGAAGCGATGCGAAGTCAACTGGCAGATCGAGGCCGCCACGACTACCAACAAATGGTCAGATGGAAGGCGGAGAAAGCCTTTGAGATGATTAGTCGCGCCAAGGACCTCAACTTCCATCAACGGGATGAGATCCGAGAAATTGATGTGAGTGCAAAATTAGCGACCTTAAAATGTTAATGTGATGCACGGTCACACCCTCGGTACGACGTAGAAATGTCAGGAATGACAATTTCCAACACCGCACACAGAGACGTTTTCCGAAAGGTCCTGATGGAAATAGCAAATGGTCTGACGTTCTTGCAGAGAACTATTTTTTTGAGTTAGCGGAAAGAGGCATCTATTTTGGTCAGCCAGCTCCATTCGGCCTAGACCTGAAGCGTTGACTACTTCATCAATAGAGGCCAAGGTCAGGCACTCAAGCGCACAGAAACAATAAATCAACCACGGAAAGTCAAACGGACAGACAGACAGACAGACAGACAGACAGACAGACAGACAGCAGACAGACAGACAGACAGACAGACAAATAGACAGGCAGACGTGTAAGCATACTTGTCAACAGACTAACAGTCAGACATTTAGTCAATCGAATATCAGTTAATTAGACTGGTGCATACACAGACAGACTTACAAGACACTGCATGAGATCTGTGACGATGCGGGTGCACTTTCTTTTGTAGGGTGCACGTTATACCCTCAACGCTCTGCAATGTAGAAACCAGCAAGCGGCCTTTCCAAAAATGGTCAAGGAACGGCAAGACCAACGCGATGCTCAAATGCAGAAAGAGTGGGACAAAGACGCGAAAATAAAAGATGAACAGGAAGAGGAAGCTAAACGTGAGAAGATAAGGGAGGCTCACAGGCAAGGCGACATAGCATGTGAGATGTTAAACCGAAAGGCTTTCCATTTTCGCGGAGTTGACTTTACATTTGTGCGGAAGGAGGCCGCTCGAGTTAAGAAATTTCGTGAGGAAATCAATCAGGAAATGTATCAGGAAGCAATAGATGCTTTTCAGCGGAAAAGAGCTTTGCAGGCCGACCTGGATATGAGGATAAGAGAAACGGAGGAAGAAAAAGCCGCGGAACAAGCGAGGACGGATCATTTGACGGACATCCGCAAAAATTATTTAAAATTCAAAATTACTCAAATCAAAAACATTGATGCGCATAAGCAAAACAAGAAACGGTAAATCTCTTGGACTGTTTGTCTGTCTGTCTGTCTGCCTGCCTGCCTGCCTGCCTGCCTGCCTGCCTGCCTGCCTGCCTGTCTGCTGTCTGCTGCTGTCTGCTGCCTGCCTGCTGCCTGCCTGTCTGTCTGTCTGCCTGTCTGCCTGTCTGCCTGTCTGTCTGTCTGTCGGTCTGTGTGGATATTTCGGTATGTGCCTGTCGGGTTGTCCCCTTGAATGTTCCGTTGCCCGCAAACCTGCTTGCTTGTATGCCGGCCTATATGAGGACTAACCTTTGATATCTACCTCTCGACAGCTTAAACATAAATGATCACTTCAGGGAGGCAGTTGCAAGACGACAAGTCTTTGCGGATTTGGCTGCGGCTGCGCACAAAAAGCGGGAGGAAGACTTGTTAATCGAGGCTGCCAATCAGTTCCACAGCGATTACGCCGAAGCAGAAGAGCGACGCTTAGCTGACGAAAAAACCAAGCGGGCTCAAGTTATTTCGGACATCCTTGCAGACGTAAATTCACAAGTTAGTTGGTAAAAACCTGTTCCTGATTTGGCTGACGATACTTAACTGGTAATGTCTGCCTGAAGTTTTCCATTGTCTGCATTTCGTTGCCAGACTGGATGTCTCTAGCAGGCAAACTTGCCGTACATGTCGGCATGAATGAGTGTCTGTCTGCTGACTGTCCGCCTGAATCGTTGTCCCTTTTTGTGTGACCGGACAACCTCCCTCGCTGGGTTGTACATTCATAAAAAGAACAACTGTATGGGGTTAGTGAAATGCCTTCTTCTTTTCTTTCCACTCCAGCAAATAAAGCATGAGAAGATGAAAGCAGACAGCAAGGCCGAAGACCGGGCCATTCACAACAAATGGGTAGAGGAGGATCAAATCTACAATAACAAAATGCGCGCAGACCAATTGAAATATCAGGCGG
Source organism: Hypsibius dujardini (assembly GCA_001579985.1). Classification (NCBI taxonomy): domain Eukaryota; kingdom Metazoa; phylum Tardigrada; class Eutardigrada; order Parachela; family Hypsibiidae; genus Hypsibius; species Hypsibius dujardini. The sequence continues at coordinate 25,816 of LRSR01008835.1, read as the reverse complement.
ACCAGCAAAACTTGCAAGCCTTCCGAGAACTGCAAATGGTATGATTATTTATCCATTATTGTGTAGTTGTCTAAAACTCATGAAGGAGTATTTTATTTTGGTTTGGTAGGCGGAGACGAAGCGTCGCAAGGCCTTGGTAATGCAGACCAACCTCGATTATGCTAACATGAAGAAGGATGAGCAGCGGAAGGAAAAGGCTCAATTGACCGAATACGCCAAGAGTGTTTTGGCCGAGAGGAGGAACGTCAATCAAAAGGTCTTTGCAGTGGAGAAATCCTTGATGCGCTCTCTGGCGAAATTTGGAGTGTAATTGTCGTAGTTGTCTCTTGTTATATTTTGCATGCTTTATCGAAAACACGCCAAGCCGTCCCTTGAGTGAAAACTTGAGGAGGTCTTGGGGATTGCTAATTTCCCGTTTTAAAATGGATCATTTTAACAAAGAAGGACAGTTTGCATTTGCTGCAGTAATTGAGATGGATATCTAATAACTAGTGATGATGTGCCAAAAATGCTGACTCCCACTGACGGTTGGGGCGTTGACCTCCGCCTCCGAATCGCCGCCCCCTCAGCCCTACTCCGGATTCGGATTACACAATGACAATCCGATGGACAAACAATAATAATTCATAAACAATTCTGATGCTGATGCGTCCAACAGAATACTCTTTTCTCTCTTTGACACTTACTTCTTCCTTCCTTCCCTTTAGCAGCTCTTTCCACATAAAATACTCTCCTTTAAAGAACTTGTAGCAAGGGATCATCTACTTACCTAAGTCTCACATGGCAAACCAACTTTTCCCCTGTTTCATTTTTATGAGATAATTTAAAAATGAATGCCTGTATAGAGAAAATAAAAGGAGAAACATGACATGACAAGATGCGACAAAGCTTTCCGTTGCGAGTACCGGACCAATGGGTAGGTATAGTCTGAGAACCTTCAACATTTGGCCAATGTCTTACACAGACCCTAGCCTGAAGGGTACTTCAGTTCCCACAGATCGGTTCCCATTCGATGGATCGTTCCATGCTCAAACCCTATTCTTATCGCTCGCACGTCACACATGCAAACAAAATCATTCCGGCCGTCGTTGAGCACCTTACAGTAGGTGCCGAGCCGAGCATGGTGCAAAGAACTTACGGGCACCCTTATTTTGGTTGTGAGAGTACGGTGGAACCTTTGGTTCTTTGCCGTCCCGCGCCAGTTCGCGGGATTTCTCCTCCCATACCGCCATCCGTTTATTTTTTATTATTCGTAGCAAAAACACCATTTCCATCATGTTTGCTTTAACACTTTTTATCGAAGGAAGTACACACAAGCTGGCAACTGGCAACACCCTTATACAGGTACGTTACAGTGGAGTCGGTTTCGTCGTGTAGTTCCTGCAATTTTGGGTGTACACAAGTACACTATTTCATTGGATTAAGGACAATACCCATGGGTGCCCATTGCCATCCACTGTCTCTGAATGTCGCGTCCATATGCTAACTTGTCGCTGCTTTCAAACGAATCTTAGGTGGAACCTAAACTCCGCCTGTTCAATACTTCAAATTGCACAGTTTTCTTGTTTTGGCGGAGGAGGTGGCCGGAAGCCCCCTCATGTTTTTACAGTATCGAAGCAAAAGAACAGATGGGTGGGCGGGAGGCAATTTCTCGGACAGCACGAGACTAACTGCCACTTCTTACACTTTTGAATGATTTTCGAGTAACGCAATTGTCAAAAAGGAGTGATAAGAAATGTTAGAAAGACGATTATCATAAGAATCGAAATGGACGTTAGCAGCAGACCCTTTGAATGGCAAACACCAGACCCGTTCCGTAAAACATGCAGAATTACGCATTAAATACCGAGATGGTCGACGGTGTTAATGTCTTCAAATTATCGGGGGGGGGTGGGGGTGGGTGAATCGGAATGGGAAGGGTATTAAAACTGCCAATATACAGTTTTTTGCTAATGAGAAGGAAGGTGCCCCGTGTCAGTCCTCTATTCTCACGCTTCGGGTGTGGTTAAAACTTCCACGCTTTCATGAATTATTATTGTGCGATAATAAGGAGTAGCGATAGGCATAGTAAATAAAAGAGCACACATTTTGGAAGAGAATTGATATTTAAGGGAATTCCCAAACTTGCCACTTAAGAAATAGCGCATTTTGCGTTGAAAAAGAAATTGAACTGTTGTTCAGCTGTGGGATAAATTTGCCTCGATGTACTGAATTCAACTGCACGTGTGAAACACCCAGTCCAAATAGGCAATGTTCAGTTCAATTCAAGTTATCGCAACAAATTCGTGCCACAGTTTTATTGTTAATAATCACATCAACTACATTGACCCCATTGATCCAGGTGGTTTTTCCTTTTGAAAAGGAGTTTATCCTCTGCTGCTACAGTTGAGCTCATCACTCTGATCCTGACAGTCCGCGGATCCGTCACACCGGTACCGATTGGGCACACACCGTCCGCTGCTGCACTGAAACTCGCCCTCCCCGCAGGAATCGAGGTCGTTGGCTTCTTCGTCGTCATCCGCGTCTAGAATACTCCGCGACGATGATCGGCAGTGCATTTCGTCGCTCCCGTCGAAACAGTCTCGATCGCCGTCACACAACCAAGCGTGCGGCATGCATAGTCCCGTTACCGCACACAGGATGCCGTCCGTGCCGTCGAAACGCCTACATGCCTGCAATTACGGGCAGCAAAACTAATTTACGAGTTTATCTAAGGCTCCAATTAATAGTTCTCTTCAAATACGCTAAATGACAATCAAACGAAACTAACACCTTTGTAGCCTTACAGAAGTTGTGAGCTGGCATGCTTTCTCTCGGTTTGGTGGAATTAATTGATCTTATCTATAGGCCGTGCAAGAGGCGTCTCTACCCCCTGCATCAACTTGGAATAAAACAACGCTCCCAATAAAGCTATACAAATCAAAACAATAATGTCAGTTTGAAAATACACAATATTTAATAAAGAAATAATTCATTTACAAGTAATACAATTTCTCAGTAGCTATTTTTATTCATTTTGAATAGAATTACTTGTATTTTATATTACTTATTACACATTATTTATTATTGTACAATAGTCATCTTCATGAGCATTTTCATAAAGTGAAATTACTTCATTTGAATGTGGTGTAGTTAGCAGCAGTACATTGAAGGCTATTCCATGCCCTACCGACGGCCTCCACTCACTGGTCTGTGAGATACCCTCAGCTGGTTTGCGGGAGGTCTTTGGGAGGCCTTCAGCCGCAGACCTGCCAAATGCCCCCACTGGTTCAGTACAGGTCTCGCATAGGGCATTGACGACAGGCCTTGCATAGGCTTCTCAACGGTCAACTAATTCGCACTGGGCCCGGGCGAGCTGAATCCCCCTCCCCAAACAATTCCTTTCTCCCTTTGTTTTTTCGATATTTTTAAATATTTATTATGCATACCTGAAAGCCCGGCTTCAGATCCGAAAGGACATATATCCGACAGTTGAGTTCATCGCGGCCATTAGCGCAGTTCCGTCGTCCGTCACAGGCGTTGCTGTTGTCATAACAGGGCTCCAGCAGGGACGCCTCGCACCTGAAACCGATCCCTCGACCGTTGGGGCGGAGGCAACGCAGCAGGCCGGCCGGGTCGTTGGGAGAAACTGTTACGGGCTGGGTGCGACCACCATCAGCCGGGCAGTTTCTCTCGTCAAAACCGTTAAAACAGTGTGGCTGCCCGTCGCAGAAGGCAGACAAGGAATGGCATAAACCCCCCCGGCTGCAGGCAAAGCCCATCTCTCCGTTCACTCGTCTGCAGAGGGGATAGGTCACCGGATTGAGAATCGTCCCACTGTGGGCCGCACCTGTTGCAATCAATCAAGGGTTACGATCGGTTTAACGGCTGCAATCAACTTCTTCAATCAACTAGTGTGTCGAAAATAGACACCTTGGCTGGGACTGCAAAAGAAAATGGACTCAAATTGGATTTAAAGGGAAAGACGAAAGAATTTTTTGGAAAACTGAACTTGCCCAAGATGATTTCGTAGAGCAAACGAAAGGTGAAAGTTAAATTGAACAATTGCAATATATTTCACATTTGTTTCTCAAGAGCGCGTAAAAAGACGTCATTTCGGTCATTTGAAAGTTTTTCGATGAATGGAAATATTTCGGCACTTTTTACTGTCGCAGGACATAATTCTCTTTCCTAGAGATTTAATCAAATTTGCATTGTATTTTGTTTGAAAATGGAGATTGTACCTGTTCGGCTGACTCCGTTTGGACAGTCGGCCTCATCCTTTCCGTCCTCACAGTCATTGTCGCCATCGCATTTCCATCTGGCCGGAAAACAATACTCGGCATACTTGTTGAGACATTGATACCCGGCAGTGCCGTCACTGCGAACACACGGAGTGACCCCTTTCTTGGGAGTGCCAGCCGGACAGTGAAATTCATCCTTTCCGCTACTGCAGTCCTGCTCCCCGTCGCACAGATAATCATAGGGCGCGCAACCGGACGCCTCCGCTTCGCATTTCACGCCAGGCGCTCCGTTTCTTTGCACACACGACACCATCCCGGCAAGAGTGACGGCCAGAGGGGACCGAACCATCGCCTAGGGATAGCGAAACAAAATTAAACTAACGTAAAGCATTCGGCAAGTTTATTTGGTTAACTAAACAAAAACTGACCTAAAAGTGTTCAAGTTATTCACAATTTAACGGACAAAAATGAGGTCAACTGAAATCAGTCAGTAAAATTGGCTGAAACAATGCTAAAAGTTGCTGGTGACTTTTGGGTTATTATCATTACCGGACAATTCAATTCGTCGTTGCCGTGGAGGCAGTCGTTGAGGCCGTTGCAGAGGCTGCTGTTGCGGTTACACCAACCGCCGAGAGAGCAAGCGAACCCGACACTCTGATCCATGCGAAGGCATCTTTGCAATCCGGCATTCAGCTAAACATCAATCACATCAATCACAAACATAGGACTGCAGTTAATTCTAAACACAATTAATCCCAAACAAGAATGTCGAACTAAAAATGTACCTGAAACTCTTTCATAATTCTATAAAATGCTCTAAACACAATCCAAAAGAGTTTTTTCTGGCGCCGCCCCACAAACAATTCTTTTTGCATTATGAAAATATTTTCCTAGTGTAAAAACAAGATCTACGAACATTTATGGGGTGTTAAACATTAGACAGACAATAATGCTCAATTTTAACTTCTAAAATGCGGCGATTGAAAATTCAAAAGGCCAAACGAAACTGGATTTTGTTTTCGTCAGCCGGCTTCTGCTTCCTTTTTCGCAACTCAGATCCGCACAAACATGCACTCTCACGACCAACAATATCGCGGTCCGTAACCTGTTAATTAACAGGTTGGGAAGGGCAAAAAACGTTTAGGTAAATATGTTCAGCGCAAGGAGGGGGGGATTGTTTTCCGAATAAGATATTTGAGTGCGAGGGTCTAAAGTTTCGGTAAAAACGGGTCTGGGCCTTGGGGGGAGGTGCCTCGTGTTTTCCGAATGGATATTCAAAAGACGGGTTTAAAGAGTCACAAACACTTTGATAACCCCGCCCCCACTCTCCCCAATCCGCTACTGTGAAGAACGCAGCGCAGCCATTTGCTCACCGTTGGGAGGGTTCCCCTCGTCGGACAGTTCAGCTCGTCGGTTCCGCCGTAGCAGCGCGAGTCGCCGTCGCATCTCCACTCCTTGGGAACACACCGGCCCGTCTGGCCTTCGTTGTACTGATAAGTGCACCAAAAGCTCCCGGCATATTGGCAGGGCCTCTCAACGTCGCTGTCCAAAAAGAGTCCCAGCTCCAATGAATTCAAGGGTCCTATGGACAAGGGATTTCGCGTCGAGGTGGCGATGGGCATCTCTGTAAGCGCCACAAGCACATTTAAAATGGTTGCTGATATACTCACTCTTATTCCTTGTTTCTTTCTTTTAACTATCAATTTCATATATATTTAAAATGGTTAAAACAAAGATAATTAAATTTGTTACCTGTAATAGCTAAACTCGGTAGGCAGGCAATTTTCTGGTTACTGTTTTCATTGAAGAAGCATAGGCATTGCATGACCGAATGTAGCTTATATTTTGTACTTTGGGACACGAGAATTGTATTAATCAATGCAATCAAATTCGTAAAAACAACTAAAACACTGATGAAAATGAAACAAAATAGTGCATTGAGCTATTCTGACAGAAAAATGTAATAAATACCAATATGCAAGTGATGTAAAGAAGCCACAATTGGCAAGTCAAACTACGTGCCCCACTACAGACTGCGATTAGCATTTTATAAACGTACCCGGCTGCACGAGCTGAAAATGGTTGCAATCCTCCTCCTCGTCTTCCCCGAGCGGGCAATCTTGGTTGGCGTTGCAAAACTGCTCAATCGGACGGCAGACATGTCCAAGGAAGCAACGAAAGCCGACCTGGCCGTTGGGCGTGAGGCAGTCCTTCCGGACGGCCACAGGCTTCCTCACCGCTGCTGGCGGAAAGGTCGGTGGCAGCGTTGAGGAGGATACGCACTCCCATTCGTCGTTGCCGTCGGGGCAGTTCTTAACTCCGTCACACAAAAAGATTGATGGGATGCAAAACCTAGAGGCGCAAAATTGATCGTTATGGATTAGCGAGAAAAACTCTCAACATTGCGAGACTTTTTTGATGATCTTGAAGAAAAAATACTTTGCTTTTTTATACTGGAATAAATACTTGAATTATTGTGATAATATATTGTATATAATATAATATATCTTTCTTTAAACTGGGATTAAATCCAGTTTGATTATCTTCCAAACTGAAATATTCTTTATTGAATGTCCCTCTTTTGATTAATGAGACATTAATTGAGAAATTGAATTAAAGCTAAACCATGTTTCATGCTTAAATGCCATTTAAGATCAGCGTAACTGCTTGGTTTAATTGCAATAAAAAACCGCAATAGTTGAAGTTTAATCGCTAACCGCGAAAATTTTAAATTTTACGATTAAGAAATAACTCCAAAAGACTTTTGAAACGCAGGGCCCTCCTTATGGTTGTGCAAGTGTCTGTGTCTGTGTCTGTGTCTGTTTCTATATCTGTGTCTGTGTCTGTGTCTGTGTCTGTGTCTGTGTCTGTGTCTGTGTCTGTGTCTGTGTCTGTGTCTGTGCTGACACGTCGATCTTATTTTTGCTCAAGATGAATGCTCGCCTCGATCTTAGCCCCCCCCCCTAGGTTTGACCCTGCCAACCGATGTTGCTTTTTCACGAGCACAGAGAAAGAAACATGAGGTTAAGTCGTGGGCTTTATCCGTATTCCGATGTGGCAATATGCGCTCATCGGTGCACACGCCACGTTTGAAAGTCAGCCGCCTTGATGAGCGATATCGGGGATGCCGCGTCTACCACGTTTGATGGCAACTTGATAAAAAAAACCTTAAATCGAATCCGACAGCATTCTGGCCACATGTGATTGACCAGATAATTTCACAACTTGGAGTGGTTTGGACTTTGCTTATTCACTTCATTTGTCCAATAATTGGGCATTGGATGGGATTTTTGTGGAAGGACTCAAAATTATATATACATGTGACTTCCAGACATTTTTTAAACTACACAACAAAATACCGACCGTTTGATTTTACAAATAAGTTAATTATTGAGGTGAAGAAATGTATTTTGTGAGAACAATAAGCAGTGATAAATGCATTACATAGAAGAAGGAGAACACGAACCGTTTTGCAGGACAGTAGCGGCCAAACTGTCCGCGGCTTAACGGATCAAGGCACTGTGCTCCAGCATATTCCAACAGTGTTATGGGAGTTGTGGGCTCATCCTCGCGCAGTTGAACGCCCTTTGGTGTGGTAGGATAATTATTGATGCAATGACCAACCGGAAACTCCTAATCAGAAACAGTCAAGCACAACCTTCGCTCTTCTGCGCATTTGAGAGGCCTTATTTAAACGTGGGTCGCTGACACCTTTTACGAACTATCAACAGCTAGCCATATTTATCTCCTATTCACTTAGCTCTCAAGGAAAGACAATTTTCTTCTTTAGAAAAATAAATTGGAACCGCAAATGATCCCTCTTCGTACTTACCTTTCGAAAAACAAATAGGCATAATTATCATCTGCCGAAAAATGTAGCAAAATTTTAAAAATTTTAATTTGTAAAAATGTTAAAAAACGACAAAAGACCTTTCTGGCGATACACATCTTCCAAGGGCAAACTACCATCACTTTCACGTTTCGCTCTTGGAAAAGCCAACGCAGTTTTAATTTGTCAAAACAATTTGTCATGACCAATCATTCTTTGTTTGAATTAGCATTTCTAAAACATGCATCTTTTCTGTTGAAAAAATGAGTTCCTTGTAAACCAGCTCCCCAATGAATAGTTAAGAGTTTGAAATGCTTCTGTTTATTTATGTTACCGTCAAAGATGCAAGTAGTAGCAGAATCGGAAGAGGATGTCCCATTGTCACAGGAAGAGATTCAATCAATTTTCCAAATTTCATAATGCTACACAGTGGTAAGACGAGTGCACGTCTTGACGTTTCCCAAAAGCTTTTGCCCGAATTGAAGGCAGAGTCAAGGGCGCGTCGTAAAATTTCGACTGTACCAATGTATCATCCATCTGATTGGGATCTTTGTAGTGTGTGTATGTCTCTCTGTACTTGTTTCTTCGATGTCCGAGCCTGATTGCACCGTGTGATTCTCAACAGGACAAAAACTGTTAACGACACACACGTACAGGCAGTACCAACAATCTTTCCCACTAATAGACGCGGCACACTAAAATGTCCCCGATATCGCTGATCAAGACGGCTGACCTTTAAACGTAGCGTGTGCATCGATGAGCGCATATTGCGACATGAGAATACGAAAAAAGCGCACGATTAACTTGACCTTATGTTTCTTCTCTGTGCTCGTGAAAAGCAATATCGGTCGGCAGGGGTGAAACCTGGGGGGGGGGGCAGAGATCGAGGCGAGCATTCATTTTGAGCAAAAATAAGATCAGTATGTCAGGCACAGACACAGCCACAGACACAGATCCCGACTCTTAGACCCAGACACTTGCACAAACATAAGGAAGAGGCGAGCATTTGCCTTTAGCAAAAATAAGTTCGGTGTCGACGGTACCCCGTCGCTCCCCGGGCTTGATGGTGGAGGGGGGGGCGTGAGGTGGTTATGGTAAAGGCAGTGCATTTACTTGCCTCGCCCAATGTTGGTGTGGTGTTGTGTTGGGCTATGAAAGTAATTGCAAACTGCAGTAAAACAAGACAGTAATTAAGGTTGAGTAGGGTTTCGACTTTCGGCACAGACACAAACACAAACATATAGACAAACAGACACAGACAGACACAGACAGACACAAACACAGACAAAAACACAAACACATAGACAGGGGCATCTAGACACGGACACACAGTATGCAACTGTAGGGATTTGCACTGTATTACCTTTTACATTTTCATCCCTATGATCTCAAGTACCAAGATGATTGATTTTCTACCATGCCGCATAACCTTATACTAGTTTCAAATTTGCTATACGATTTCCTGCTTTTGTATGTATATCGCAGGTGTCCCTGTCGGTTTATCCTTCCCTTTTCCTTAACGCAAACTAACAACTGAACACTTAAACCACTTTTAGCAATATTTAGAATTCACAAAATCTTAGCCTAACTTAGGATTTGTTATTCACCATAATCAAGGAAGCAACATGGGCTTGCATCAAAACAACGAATGAATTTGAAAAGATTGTCTTGTGTAAAGAAAATTGGCCTCCGAACGTTGCTATTCGTCCATGGATTTATCGCCAGCGTATCGGCAGTGCTGAACATCGGCAATCTCGAAAAGAAATCTTGACTGTAACAACGTTGTTGATCCTCAGCGGTTCAAACGTAGGGTGAGATGATTGCGCACCTTGCACCGCATCAAAGAGTTCCACCAGATTATTGGACGGCAAAAATGTCTGAAGTAAGACAAGGTGCCGTGACAAGTACAACAGTTGGCCGGAATGGTGAAACGTGGCAGCAAGTAATAAACGCGGAAGCTAACATCCTCAAACTCAAAATCTTCCATACAAAAAGAATAAACAAACCTTCTTGTTCTCAATTTGGCCGGCACTCGATCTACTACATACTTTTAATATCCTCATCAACATAGTCAGTAGATGCGCTGGAAAAAGAAGCACACCCTTTTCGCCCCGTGGAGGGTATTGGTACGATTTGTTAACTAACAAGTAAGGCAAAACGTGGACTCGCGCAACATGTTGAGGTATGAATGCTATAGAGGTAAATGTTCACCACCCGCTTTCATGCGGGATCAATCAGTCCGTGTACAAATCTTCGAGAGGCGCAGATGCTAATCATGAATGGGTCATGCCACAGTTCAATCAACACATGGGTGGATTGGCTTGTTAGTTCCGGTATCAAGGCAAAACAACCGTACGCTATTAATGTATCAGCCGTTTTTGACCCCAAGGGATTCTGGTTTTTTTTCTCTAAACAGCCAGGGAGAGGCATGCCGGCAACAAGAGAAGCACGTAATTGACCAAAAAGCCCAAAACATGCGACATCCCATATCGTGACGAACCATCTGTTACATAAGGATCCGAGGAATAATTCGTTGCTATTCGATTCGTTGTTAATCGCTAACTGTACTGTATCAGCGTCGGGATGATATACACGTTCATAAAAAAATATAAAAATCTCGTTCGGCCCCCGCCCCCGCCCCCCTCACGCTCAGTTTTTAGACCTAACCCATCGCGGCTTAATTCCTCTACGGTCCGCATTTGTTTTCGGTGACCATACTCAAACTAACGGACAATCGAAGGACAACAAGATCTACGTTATGTCTCATCACATCGAGTGCAGTGACAAATATGAATGCTTAAAAGTTCGAGTTTTACATTGCAACAAATACAAGGATAAAGACATGTACGAGACTGTGACCGCTCAAGGCCGAAATAAATTTTCAACCGGTCCAGCTCCAGGCCATAAACGTGATTTGGTTCGATTGTGCAGCGCTTCGCATGGTTGTTGCGATATTCAAGCATACCTCACATCCATTGTGCATAAGAATGTTTTCCTTTTTTCGAATCATCCGCCTTCTACTTTTCACATTATTTCCCAAATATCATCCCCAAAAATCGTCCAGCCAAACAGGCCTTTACAGGACTCAAATTCGTGCTATTATTTTCACTAGCTTGGTTATCATATTCTTAATAGCATCAGCAATAATTCTTCTCATTTTTGTTTCGCAGTTGCGTAAGTCATTCCCTTATGTTTGACTGTTATAATCACGTTGTGCTGAAAAGGTATAACGGATCTTTGTAGGTAAAGGGTCCTTCAAGCCACCGCCGGTCTTGTCGGCAGAGGTTCGTAACAGTGAAGCTATGCGGAGGATGAAATTTGCTTGCACTGGCCCATTGTTCGTCTTTTCAAGGATGAGTCTCTACAGGATGTCAAGAAGATTAGCCCAACCCTACAACAGCCACAGTCTGCAATCACTTCAAGTCCTCTTCCTCCTGATTTTATGCTGATTAAAAGAAAATGGCACTACTTGGAAGGGGTATTTCTAGAGTCTAATGCGGAACCCAGACAGGGAATGGCGGAGAGCGTGGTGGAATTTCGGTTTGCTAATTACTTTCAAGATGAGATGGTCCTGCAAAGAGGAGAGCCTGGAAGCGAAATATGGGGCTTTGGGGAGGTTGGGCAGAATGTTGTGGTAACGTTTGCAGGACAAACACTGGCGGCCTCTGTCAACGGTATGGAGCGATCAACCCATGCAAGCTGAAAGATTCAAAAAGGATAGAGAATGCATTTTGCAGACAGTGGCGTTTGGGGCGTTCGACTACCGTCTATGGAAGCCGGTGGCCCGTATGAAATTTCAGCTTCTTCTTCCATGAAAAACTTAACGGTGGACATCAAAATTGAGTCGGTGTTATTCGGAGACGTGTGGCTATGCAGCGGACAAAGCAACATGGAATTTTCAGTGGAATGGGCATGTCCTGGCGTATTTCATAAGGTCCTCGTAGTACATTTTGAGTATGTTCGTTTTCGTTGCAGATGTTTAATGGTTCCCAGGAAGTGAGAGGAGCCAGCTCATACCCGACAATTCGCTTTATTGAAATCATGCAGTCCAGGTCTCATGTTCCTTTGAAGGAACCTTTAATTAGGCAAGAATGGTCATCACCTGACTCAGGTCAGTTGTTATACCACATATGATGCCTCAGTAGTCTAAGGGATTTCCTCAATTGATATTTCATTCGAACTGAGGTCAGAAGAATGAGTAAATTAAAGACCAGAAGGGATGAGTAAAAGTCTCAAATCTTTGGGGTAGAGTTATCAGCACTTCTGTCTGCTTTAGATAAACTGAAAGAATTTTCCGGAATCTGTTGGGCTTTCGGACGTCGCCTACAGGAACGCCTGCATATTCCCATTGGCCTGATTGGGGCTTACTACGGTAACTCGCCGATCAAGGCCTGGTCAAGTTCGGAGGTCATGGACGATTGCCGCGATCACACTGGCAACACCGACTGGAACTACGGCCTGGGTGGCGCAAAAGGAGACCGAACGGTCTTGTGGAATGCCATGATTGCAGCGCTCCTTCCTCTGGAAATAAAGGGCGTCCTGTGGTACCAAGGTGAATCGGACGCCAATGTCAACTTTGTCGGTTTTCTCTGCATGTTCCCAGCAATGATTAAATCGTGGAGGACGCATTTTCGACGACCAAACCTTCCGTTTGGGTTTGTGCAGTTGGCTTGCCGAGATGATGAACCGGGAATTGCAACGCCGGAAATACGCTGGCACCAAACCGCCGATTTGGGCGTGGTCCCTAATGAATTGCTGCCGAATACTTTTATGGCGGTGGCCTTGGACCTGTCTGATCCAGGTGCTCCTCTGGGCCAGTAAGTTTCCGTTCATGACTTAATGGATTTGATTTAAAAACTGATACGAAAAACATGTGCGCATAGGGAGAGATCCTAGGCTTTTGAATCGATGCCTTAAGACGGAAGCACAAGAGTTGGAAAGTTTTGAAAAGACCTAGAACTGAATTGCGACTACATCTTTCTTATTCGCCGCACTTATTTGTCATTTTTCATTCAATCTGCTCGTATCAAAAACAGGCATCATCCGCGCCACAAGGAGGAAATTGCCGAGCGACTCTTTTTCGGGGCCCTCAACGTCGCCTACAATATTGCTACACCGTTTCAAGGTCCAAGCCCGGCAAGTGTCAGGAGCTCGAATGGTCGCGCAACGATAACATTCATCAATGGTCCAATTATTCTGCGTTCCAATTTATCGAGTGCATTCGATGTGTGTACACAGAAGGGGAAAATTGATTTGATTGCGCCGTTGATTTAATGTGATTTGCATATCATTTTGACTTTAGGTGTGTTGCCGAGGTGGTGCTACTGCTGGCACGAATTTCCGTTGGGAAGATTGTCCTGAATGGAAACCTGTTACCATAATAAGCACTACGGATGTTGATCTCACTCTTGATACTTCTGTCTGCCGGCAATTTACCCTGCAGTTTATCCGGTACGCCTGGCAGACCACGCCCTGTCCGTACCTTCAGTGTGCCCTTTATGGTGCGGATACCGCCTTGCCAGCGGGACCCTTTGTGGCACCCGTCACCAATTAAGGAGAAGGGGAATCATCGTCATGGATCCCTTGAGCCAGTCTACCAAAGCACCTCTAAAATGCAAGAAGGGTGGTGTTCCAGTAAAATGTAGTAGTTGAAATTAAACTTGAGCTTTTTCTGTTACTATTCTTCGAGCTGCATAGAAACTGCTAGTCATACTGGACTGGCCACTTGACATGGTTTGCATTCCTCTTGATTCGTCTGCGGAATTACATAGCGAACCTTTACCTTGAGGTTTAACCATGTATTTTTGTTTTCAATCGCAACGACGCAGAATATTTTTTGGCCCGTGAAAAGCAAACTCTGCTAGTTCACAGTGCAGCAAGAAGTGAACGAGGATAAAAATCAGAGATCTCTAAAATGTCGGCAATGAGTCCGTCAGCAGCTCTCCAATCCCACTCCGTCATGAACTTTCTGAATGGCATGTCGAAATAACATCCGCTGTGGTCCACATAAAAGATGGTTTCGACGCGGTTGTTTGTGTTATGGATGTACCCTCGGATGATGCGGTATGTTAACCACGGAGCGGTCTTGGGAACAAGTTTAATCTGGCCGATCTGCCGACCACGACTGCCGGTTCGTTCAGCACCCAGTTGGAATATTGCATGAGGGTTATCACCGGTCTTCCTTCATCTAGTTGCGCCTACATCGAAAGCGACCCATTGAATCGTTATAGAGATAGGTTTATCGTTGGAATTATGTGGTAAATTCTCGTTTTTTTTTTATGGAAAAGATTTCTTCCAAGAAATGGAGGTAATCTGCCTACAATTCAGTGACCACATCCCATACAGGCTCTCTGTCCGTTTCTGTCACACACACATTTGAGTCTCTCCTTGGAACATGTTTTGCTGCATTCGAGCCGAACATCTTCGCTGCTCATATTTCATTTTGTGCTTTTCGATTTTTGTTCCACAATGTAGTATTTATTCTAACCTAATTTTGCCACTACTGGCGAGTTTCAGCAAAACGTTTGTGGAAATTACGGTGTCATTGTAATTATAAAAAGAATTTTATTGCGTGATTGGGGTATGAAAATTGTCGAACATTGCCGGAACGGCTGCGCGACCTAAATTTAGCCATCCTGATACTTGCCCCGAAACCTCTTGCCTGCGTCTTTGGTCACAGTGACTTCCATTTACGTGAAAGCGTCCGTGGCCATACTTTTCAAAAAGTTAAGTGCAGCCTGTCCGATCGGAAACGCTGGACCGGGCGAATTAGGCTCAGGTCCCAGCCGGTTGGAATTTTTGGAAGCGTCATCATGAGGTAATTTAAGATTTCTGTTTTGCCTTGTCATTTTAAAATGATTCAGTGATTGGTCATGAAACGTCTTATAAATGTACTTTCACTTTTTGCCGGATTTCGAAAAAGTGAATGGCTGCACAGGGAGTACGGAGCGAAAGAATTAGAATTTCATTCATTAAGTTTCATAGACAAAAAACCGCCGTCTGCGTCACCGACATTAAGTTTGATCTGTTTGCCACCAGTCATTTTTAGAATTTTCTCTGTTTATTTTCTTTTTAAAGAGATAGGAATCCCTTGCCTGTGTTGGCTGTTTCAGATTCGATGCTAAGTTGAAAATGAAAAATTCAGATAGAGAGTATTCTGATGACCGGAATGAAGACATACTTTCACAGCGGCTATAGCAGAAAATAACTCGTTTTTATTTTGCCGAATCGATTTCCTCAATTCAATTTTTTCACGTAATTCATTTGAGGTTGAGCTACAATAATCTGAATTTAGTTGGTTCGGATGCTTAACAGACTCTTCAAAAAAATAAGATGACAGTGGTTTCATTTTGGCCCTCGTATTTGTTAATTTGGGCAGCAAAATGTTTGTTATATTTTGAATGTGAAGTCTTCATAAGATCATTGTACCTAAAGCGATTTGATGATTAAGATGTTGGTTAATGAAGAGGGATTCCCTCAAAGCGACGGAAGCTTCTGGTCGGCCCTTTGAGAATTGGAAGAGGCACTCCTTCAGGAACTCCCTTAGATCATACGTTTCGCTCGATGAGTCGATACTTGCGTACTTGAACGACTCGGGAATCTTCGGACGTCCACCCTGTTGCATCATGTACAGTTGCAGGAAATGGCTTTATATTAATAGTCGCATGCCGCCCAGTTTTACGGTGATAATCTTACTTTAAAAAAGCAGAATTCCATCTGCCCAGGTTCGTTCTTTATTTAAATTGAAACCATTCCAACGAATGTACTCAATTTTATTTAAAATTATTGTTCTTCAAACTGAAATGGTTCATTTTTAGATATATATACATTTAGAAACTAGTTATTATTTAATTTCGCTGCAGTTAAAAGCCGTACTTTAAATCCTAATTAAATTCAAAGAAGATATTTTAGAAATATAACTATTTATAAGATTTAGGAAAATTAAGATTTATCGGGTTTTAAATGGTGTGTATCGGATGGTGTATTAATAAATCTGTATCACGGTGGTGAAATAAGTGACGCCGAATTAGTTGAGTTTGTCAACACAGGAACTCCGCTGTACGTGTATTGGTTGATGGGCGTCCGGGCCTCCAATTAAGTGGTGGTGCGGCTTTTGATACTTACGGTATAGTGCTCACAAGGAAATGGTGTAGCCCCGCACAGCTCAAACTGAACTTCCGTGGTAAAATCTGACTGAAGAGATCTTTATCTATGGATACCAAATGGGACGGCCTGAACTCAAAAGTGAACCAACAAAAGCAACATTTCGTAAGCTCCACCTCTCTTAAGCATTTGTAGCTGAGCACAGGTGATTGATTGGTTGAGCAAGGTCTTCCATTCTCCCAAGCAATAATCAAACAATAACTACATGATTTAGTCGTTGGCCTATCATGATGCACATTATTTACCGGCATTGATTAGTTGATGGATGATCGTGATACGCTTTCCATTTATTGAGAATTACTATTACACTGAAAATGAATTAATTTAGTCTGACTCCCATGTTTGAAAGTACATGGTTTAATTTTTTAATTTAAACTCAACGCAGTATTCGCACAAAAAATCAGAAACTGATCAGTATCATTGATCAACCAATCAATGCCGGCAAATAATGTAGTTTGTGTAGTTTTTTCTTGATTATTGATTTGAAGAATGAAAGATCTCGGTTAACCAATCAATCACCTGTGCTAAGTTGCCAGATGCTTAGAGGGGCGGAGCCTGACAATTGTTCTGCCACGACACTCGAGACACCTGTTAGAAGAATGATGCAGTAATAGGGCCGCGTAGGTGGTTCATACTGTACTCATCTCCACCGAAATGGAATGCGATTAAGATTTGCTTGCACCGCGGACGATGTAAAGATCATCCGCGGCGGGCGTATACACTGTCGCGTGGTTCTTTCTTGTAAGGAAAATGGTGGCTTGGCTTTTTAATCGGACACAAAGGAAGAAAGAAAAGGAACAGTCACGCTCGCTGCTTGAACTTTTCCACATCTACTCGTCGGAGACGGGAGGATGTGGAAAAGTCGAAGCCATCAAAATGGCTAAGATAAGATAAGATAAGATTGCTGACCGCTGTCCAGCACTGGTCAGACGGTCGCGAAAGAGATAAGACGGGCCAGGCACTGGTCATCTGGCCCGGCACTGCAGACAACACAACATGATTTCCCCGCGACAACCCCCAACACAAAGTTATTGTCGTTCCGACAATAAAATTAAATGTGATAATACTGATGCCTAACAAGAGTATATAAAAAAAAATAAAAATAATGATAAAAGAAAATTAGAAGAAAAAGGAGATTCCGGGAAGAGGCGTAGCCTTCTGGCGCTGGATCTCTTCCAGGGTAGCGATCTTTCCCTCCCGGAGATGGCGTTCTTGTTCCTGAAGTCGATGCTCCTGTTCCTCCTCCGCCAGCTGTCGGTTGATGCGTAGTTGTTCCTGGCGCATTTCACGACGCCATTCGTAGCGGTTGTAGCGGTGTTGACGGGCCTCCTGCTGTTGTAGGCGGCGCTGTTGTCGGCTGTTCAAATACTCTAGATGTTGACGGATGGCAGATGACGTACGCTGGTCACGCTGAGCGTTTAAGAATGCAGAACGGAACAGAATGTAGAAATCCTCACGAGTGTCTTCACGGCAAACCCAGTCCCAAGCCTCATCCTGGGCGAAGTAGTCCGGGTTGGGAGGCATGTCCAGCGGGTTTCGCGCGGGCAATTCCGGCACCCCAAGCAATGGTGTGGCGATCCGGTCAACCACACCGTAGACATCACCGTTGACGGCTTGCGTGCTACTGTTAGACTGGCGTGAAAAGGCGCGTTCCACGTCGTTGAAGTCGGTTCCGCCACTACTCACGGAAGCAGGCATAACTAAATCAACGACAACAACAACAAAGAACTAAACAAAAGGGATTAAAAATTGTCCGCATTGAGGGTAAATGTCCAATGAAACCCTTCACTATGATGAAGACATGCATTATTTCTCAACGAAGAGCGAATCTTCGGAGGATTAAGAGCTGGCCTAGCACTCAATCTAATGCGTCAACACTCATGAGTAGGTCGGATATTACTGGACGATCGAAATGCGAATAAATATAAGATGCGAATAAAAGTCGGGACGATGTGTCAGGTGAAGAAAACAACCTAATTGTTGTAGTATCGGCTGTTGCTTGTGTGGCGGGCAAAGGGTCAAGTGTTGTGGCGAGAAAGTTTGTATGAAGATAAAGACACAGAGAGGAGCAAGCGAAACAAAAAGAGAAAATAAAGAAAGGAGCACAGAAACAGTCAACGAAGCACCAGGGCTAGACTCAGCGAAATTCGCACGTAATCAGCCTCGAAGTTTTTCGTCAAAAATCTGCGATAATCGAAAGTTAGATCGTCAGCGGCACAGGGCGTTCGATGCCCACACCTTTTTCAGCGGTACTTGGGTAGATCTTGACGAATTCTTCCGATGTGCCTTGCGCGGCAACGTAGACAGCAGACTCAGCATCCTGCAGAGCTCCAGAGTCACCAGCTCGATCAGTATCTGTAATCGAATAGGGTGCTTGGGGAGCAAGGGTAGATGAACCGCGCGGTTCAAACAGGCGAACTTTCCAGGGGAAACGAAAACAACCGAATTTGTTTTGCAGAGTCACAACGACCCATATCAAAAGAATGGCAATGATTAATACGAAAATGAACGATACAGCCGAACCAACGTATTGCAGAAGAGTGAAAAAGGAGAATGCGTTACTTTCACGGATGTCAACTGTTCTCCCATCGAGGAAAGAATCAACGGTGTCCGCTCCGTCATCGTGCATGAGGGCGGAAAATTCGCTGAGCAAATTCATGTCAGACGGATCGCCTTGGAGAGACAGAGACTCAAGCGGCGCCTCGTAGTCAACGACAGCGTCGAAGTGCGCACGCCATCGGACCTTAGACAGCGCAAACGTCGGCTGCATCGGTTTCCAATCATCGGTTTTGGAATCGTATTCGTGAACGATTCCATTGAAATTTGCAAGAGAATCACGCCAATAGCATGGAGTGAGAGGTTTCAAGGATTTCCCATCATGTCCAATTGTGAAGGTCTCATTGAAAACGGGTTGAAAACCACATCGCGAGTTAACTCCGCGAAAAGTGGCATTGACGGAAAGACAACGACTAAGAATTCCTGATTTGCCAAAAGATCGAAGTGCGTAGCACTCGGGCTGCCCGATCATCTGCGCAGCCTGCACCGCGGAGAATCGCGAAGTGACAGCCACCAGATTTCGGTTGGTTTCGGCAAGAATACAATCGTAATCTCGGAGTTGATTTTCGAGCTCATTGAAACGGTCCATATTTCTGTACTCATAGAATTGGAAATGGCCTTTCAGTTGAAACTCAAGTCGAGAAAGATCGCTAGTCGCGTTATGGGCAAGCACGGTAAATCTGTGATATACGGCAGTGCCCAGAGGATTCTCAGCTAAACGATACCGCAGCTGAATGAATATATGATCCGAATCGAGAACGCGAACGACTTCGCGATCTCCGCAGAGTCGCGTTTTGTTTCCCAGCGCGAAATCCACTTGCTTGTCATGATCTCGTAAACGCAGGGGGGTTACTGAATCACGATTAGTCTCGTACAGTCGTGCGGAGCCCGCAGCGATTTCGCTGTACTGACAAGTCAACTGCCTACCTTGCGGAGCAGGATCCCAGACGTAGGTCGTGCCGTGACGGACAGAGAACCCTTCCGCCCGCTTATCGGCAAGTTTGACGGAGCGGCGAAGAATGACAGCGTCATCTCCACGAGGTTGATCCAAGGTGACCGGTTCCAAAATACAATTCCGGACGACATTCTCCTGAACGGTCAGCCATTTCCGCGTGGCAACTGGAGAGTGTTCGTACCCCCAGGACACACCGTCTTCCGATGTCATGGGTTTCTCATTGCACGTTTTCGTCTGAACGAAACGCCAACAGTCTTGGGCACTCAGTGAGACGGGATGACGGAAGGTTGTCGTGTCGGTCTCGGCGTCCCAGAAACTCTCAACGCGAACGCCAAGGTCCCAGGCTCTGCAACCAAAGCCACCAAAAGTGAAATCAGCGGGATCGTGTTCGACGACGGAGTAGTCCACGTCTTGGAAGGTCAGAGCTTTTTCAGCTTCACAACCTTGAGTTCCAAAGTTGACGGAACCAACCAATTGAGGAGCGGTGCAATCGCAAGCAATTAAAGTCAGGGCGGACGTCGGAGTCAACATCAGACAGACAACAGCAAACATCATCGCCATGTTGGTTGAAGTAAAAATTCTAGAGCCCCCACCTCCTCGAGAGCCAGCGTTCGACGCATGGGGCTTCTCTTCAACAGTTTCATCCGCAACGAAGTGATTGTGGGGACAACACGGAGCGTCGGCGGGAACGCATCCACGATGGTAGAGATGATTATGAACGCACTGTACCATATCTCGCTGATCGTAACTGTTTGGAAACTCGCCGCAGATGCACATCTCGTGGCGGCGAGCTCGGTCGTAATGGTTGTCACAGAAGAAGACGGGTTTGTCGCCAGATGGGACGATGTAGAGTCCAACAGACTGCGCGGGACGTTCACACATGCGTTCAGAACGATTTTCAGTCTTGATGATGGCTTCGCAGCGTTGCGAATCAGACGGATTTCGGAGGGTAATTTCAAACTGATCCTCCGGAGCAGTTGACGGTTGGACAAGTCGGGCACAGCGGCAGATGTTTACACCGTGCATAGGGGCCGGCATGTAGGTGTCCCACTCCTGTTCGTTTATCATTGCATTCAGACCGATAGCGCCGTAAGCGATAGGTTGACATTCGAGACAAAGGGACATCGGCATCGTCATCAACAGCGATGGAACAGCGTGCGGCTTGAGAGCTAATTCGCGAACATTAGTGGTTCGTGAGAGAGTCTGGGTCGGATCAAGCATATCCAGACTACGTTTGAGGATGCTCACATTTTGATCTCCGGTCAAAGACTGACCGTTGGCCGAAAAACGGAGTATTGGTCGGGTGCGGGGACATTGGTCCAGACGTTGCACACGTGGGGCAGACGGAAAGGCTCGAAACGGACGGTAATTACCGAATGTACGGTCGAAAATCCGGTGGACGTGGTTGTGCAACCGCGGAGTGCGCGGTCGTTCCGGAATTCGAGGAGACGGTTGGCGGAACTGTCCGCTGACGCGGGAATCGGACCGCGACGGAGCGCTAGTACGAGACTCGGGGCGCGGACGTTTTTTGTGACGTTTTTCCCCACGGGGGCAACGGTTGCGACGCCGTTGAGACTCGCCGACGCCGAGCGGACCAATTGACAAAGAGACAGACGGATCATCAACGACCGCGGCTGCCATGACGGTAAGCAGGGGCGGCGCCAAATCCTCGGTAAAAAGGTGGCTCTCCGACGGATGAACAGTTATCTCCAACGAGTCTTCCATTCTAGCGGTGAATGGGCTCGCCGCAGAGGAGTTCGGCAAAACTTCTGCAAACACAAAAATGAATAGCAAGAGAAGCATCGGCATTCCGAAGAAACCGTAACGGTTGGGGCGAGCGGTCTTCCGCTTGGGTCGCGCATCAACGGGTTCGTCATTCAAAAATTCAGCCTCAGCGTTAGGTGCCGTCACCGCAACCGGTACGTTCATTTCGCGAGTACCTTCAAACAACGTCGAAACATTCAGGTTTTCAACGGCTGGTTCGCCAATTTCTACGACTTCAATAGACCGATTCAAAATTTCAAGCTCTGCTTCCTCCGTCTCTCCGGGTCGGAGGACGTAAGGTTTGAGTGCCTCAACGTGAACAACAAAAGATTTTTTTCGACCAATCAAGGGTTTGATTTCGCAATTAGCTCCATTATCGGAGACTGCCACAACGCGGTAAGGACCCAGCCAATGCTTCACAAGTTTGTTCGCAAGACCGGGAGACGGAACGGATTTCCATCTGAGCACGAGGTCTCCAATCTCAAACGCACTGGCAGACCGCTTGGCATTGAAACGCGGGGCTTCTTTGTCGTGCGTGCGGTTCACCTGTTCTTTGGCAATTTCACGGGCTTTCACCAGCCAACCGGCGGTTGCCTCGCTGTAAGCAACAGGATCCTTCATTTCAATCAGACCATCGTAACCCATTGCCACGTCCAACGGACTCACAGGCGACCGGCCATAGACTAGCTGGAACGCGGAGAAACCGGTGGTCTCATTCTTCATGGTATTAACGACCCATTCCACAAACGGTATTGCTTCACACCAATTCTTTTGGTCGTTATTCACAAAGTGTGATAAGACGTTATTCACCAATTGGATTGCACGCTCGGCCTGACCATCACTTTGCTGGTGATACGGAGTCGTAGTCAGGTGACGGATGCCCAAAATTTTCAAAATCTGCTGCATCATGACGCCGGTAAAGTGAGTACCTCTGTCCGTCAATATTTCAGACGGGCAGCCGTGAATGAGGACAACACGTTCCACGAGGAACTTGGCTGCATTCAACGCGGTTGCGGATGGCACCGCGCGCAGTACGATGTACTTTGAAAGCGGACATTTCCCGACAGCCAGGTACATGTTTCGCCGTCGACTGAGGCAATAGGGTCCAGAAAAGTCAAAATGAACACGGGTGAACACTCCCGAGACATGGAGGGGCTGGAGATAGCCGGCGGGCTTCTCGTAAACAGCCTTCTTTTTCTGGCAAGCGTCACAGGATGCGACGTACCGCGAAACGTCTTGCAGGCATCCAGGCCACCAATAGCGGCCGTGGATCCGCTGGTACGTCCGCGAAATGCCGAGATGGCCGGCCAAAATGCCATCGTGCGCTTCCTCAAGCACAAATTTTTTCAGAGTGCGAGGAACGACCAGAAGTAAAGTGTCACGCAAAGGAGTTCCCCGAAAAACGCGACGATAAAGTATGCGTGATTTTAGGACGTAGTAAAGGATACGGTATCGAAACTCAGCCGTTTGGGTGTCGCCCTCGAGAATCAAAATGATGGCTCGAAGAAACGGATCTTCCCGTTGATGTTCCGGAATGTCCAGCTTGGGAACAAGAAAGGCGGTGAAGACGGTCTGCTCTGGGACAACCAGGTCCGAGCAGGGGTACCGCGAGAGCGCGTCTGCCAAACCGTTCTGTATTCCCGGGCGGTAGATTACAGTGAAATGATAGTGTTGCAATCGAAAAACAAAACGAGCGAGACGACCAACGGGAAATTTGGTTTTCAACAACGGCACCAAGGCACTGTGGTCAGTGACAACAACGAAGTGACGGTCTCCACCGACGTAGCAGTCGAACTTTTCTACGCCAAATACCACAGCAAGTAGCTCGAGCTGCGTCGCAGCATAGTTACGCTGGCTCTTATTCAGCCCTTTCGAAGCGTACGCGACCACGTGCTCGCTGTCACCGTTCTTTTGGATCAACACTGCTCCGACTCCTTTCGTGGAGGCGTCAGTGTGAATCTCACAGTCCAAATCTGGATTGAAGTGCTGGAGGATGGGATGGGAAACCATCGCTTTCTTTAGGTTCCGGAAGGCTTCTGCCTGTTCGAATTTCCAGACGAATGGACGGTCCTTCTCCGTTAGGATCGTAAGTCCTTTGGCAATAGCCGAAAATCCCAATATAAAACGACGATAATACGAGACCTTCCCCAAAAACGTCCGGACGGCACTCAGATCCGTCGGCGTGGGGTACTGTTCGATCGCGCGGACCCTCTCCGGGTCGGGAGACAAACCGGCGCGGCTGACCAGGTGACCGAGGAACTTTACTGACGTCATTCCCCAGGCGGTCTTGCTCGGCTTCAGTTTCAAGCCGACACTCTCGAGCCTCGCCAGGACAATTTCCAAGTGCTTTAGGTGCTCCTCCCATGTGCGCGAGTGAACGTTCAGGTCATCTATGTAAATCAGAAGAAAATCAAGGAGAACGTCCTTGAACAAATCATGCATGAGGCGACAAAAGGTTGCAGGTGCCGACGTGAGACCGAAGATCATTCGCGTGAACATCAGTTGAATACCGCGACGGCCTGGAAGCACGAATGCGGTTTTCTCCCTATCTTCCTCAGCTATGGGGATCTGCAGGTATCCTTGAGCGAGGTCGAGACAAGTGAACCACTGAGCGCCGTGTAGACTATCGAGGAGTTCCTGACAGTTTGGCATGGGGAAACGGTCTTTTTTTGAGACAAGATTGAGTTTTCGCATGTCCAAAACTGGTCTCCAAATCTTTTCTCCGTTCGGGCCCTTTTTGGGGACAAGAAAAATGTTCGAGCTCCAAGGGCTCGAGCACGGAACGACCGCTCCAAGCTCAATCCATTCATCCACCTGGCGTTCGAGTTCACCAATGTGGCTCGCGCTGTGTCGTCGCGGCGGATCATACACTGGCTCAGCGTCACCAGTATTGATGTGATGAACGCCGGCGGTGCAGTGGCCCAGCTTCGCGTCGGGTCCTGGAAACACCGCGGGGTGGCGTCGGCAAACAGCCAGTAGCTCTTCCCGCTGCGCTGGAGTCAACTCCGGCCCAAGGGCCAATTTCTCGAAAACAGACTCAAAATATTCAGACTCAAGAGGCCAAGACTTCTCCAAGTCCTTTTTCAAAGGGATCCACATCTCGTCCTTGTCATCAAGACCGTCGTCTTCATCAAACTCGCCGAACGTCACTGCAGTTTCAATCATCGGATTGCCAGTTCTCTCTGGACTATCTTCCTCTTTCTGCACGGCGGAGCCCATGGCCGCCAGCATAAGGAACGATACGTCATCGTCCACCGGGAGCCGGGTGATCAAATCCGTTCCCTGTGGCCCATAACTGCTAGCTAGCCTCTTCTCAGTTTCAGACAAAATTTTCAGAACTGGCCAATCAAACTGCAAGGACTCACTGGCACTCGCTTGGTGAGCGCCAGGCTCCTTATTTTTCGGCTCGACAGCGTCTTGGAATGACGCGATCTCGGTTATTTGAACAGGGGTGTCTGCGTGCGTTCGCGAAGACACGTCAACCGAGAACAAACGTTGGATGAGAAACAAAGCGACGGACGGTTCACTCTGGTTTTCAGGATTAATTAAACGGAGACTCTCAAAGTCCAATAAAAACTTCGTTTCCGCTAGAAAGTCCAGCCCGAGCAGAACATCATACGGAAAACGATCTAGGATTCCACAAGAGCCACAAAGAGATTTTCCCAAAATGAGGATCTGCACGTCGCAGGCGAAACAAATACGCGAGGTATCGCCCGAAACAGTAGTGATTAGAGGGCCATCACAAAAGAAAATTTGCAGACCATTCAGTTCAGCAAACGCACGAGAAACAAAAGAGAGCGTCGATCCGCTATCGACGGCGGCATTGCCCGGATGCCCACAAACAGAAACAGGGCACACTAGACATCCAACAACACTGACGGAAAAGACGGGCACTAACACATCTGCACAATTCGCCCGGCCATTGGCAGCGGCTAGTTTAAAGATGGCTGACTGCTCCCGGCATACGGAGAGCTGGTCCAGACATTCTGCACTGGCGACGTGTTTTGAACGGGAATTTGATGAGGGGGTACGTTTTTATGATTCTGATGAGCGGAAGTGAAATACTGCGAGGCAGGGAGGGCAAGTTGTGAGGGAGGAGGTGCGGAGACAAACGGAGGCTGAAGTTGAGGAGTCGAATTAACATAGTATGGTTGATTTTGAAACGGTTGAAGTTGATTGGGATACTGAGTGGGAGCGAAATATTGTGGACTCGGGTACTGGTGTTGCTGGAACGACTGACCGAAATTGATTGGAGCCGAAAAGCGGTTGGAATTTCTGAATGGATTTCGGTTCGGAAAGCCGTTCTTAGAGTAGCAATCTTTTTCG